>CM028360.1:31069152-31360204 GCA_016618105.1 Dendrobium huoshanense | reverse complement strand
CTTTAGCACCTTGAGGACTAGATTAGGTGTCATAGATATAAATGCATAAAAAAAAAATGCATAAAAAAAAAAAATTTAAATAAAAAAAAAAAAATCTCTTTAGGGCTGCTCCTGATCACCACACACTCACCACATCAACACTTACATTAACTGTTCATCGTACTGTACGATCCATACCGTACTGTACGATCCACGTCACACGGATTGGGACGAATTAAAGCTGGTTGGTACGACGTTATTGAGTATCGTACCGTACGATCCATTCGTTTCGTACTGTACGATCCACGTCAGCACGGATTGGGATGAATTAAAGCCGGTTGGTACGACATTATTGAGTATCGTACTGTACGATTCATTCGTTTCGTACTGTACGATCCACATCGTCACAAAAGGACAATCTGAGTAATAGCTGTTTGGTACGATATTTATTATGTATCGTACTGTACGATCCACCTATTCGTACAGTACAAAACTTTTGGTCAAAAGTCGTACTGAGGGCCTCGGGATGATCGATATTCGCCTGATCGTACTGTACGATACATATCGTACTGTACGAGTTGACTGTCTTTTCCCGAAACGACCCGTCAGAATATTAATTGGATATCGTACTGTATGATCCCATATCGTACTGTACGATATATGGAAATTCCTATAAATGCCCTTCCCTAGGCTGTTAAATTCACTCAACCCTCTCCTCACTCAGCCTTCACTTCATTTTCTTGCCCTCCTGCAATGTCTAAACGAGGTCGGATGACTGCCGGAAGCTCGTCCTCATCCCATCGTCAACCCGATCGCTTTCTGAATAGTGAGAATGAGGAAGCCTACTACCAATACAAGGCTTGCAAAATTTCTCCCTCGAAAATGCTTAATCAGGCCGCTCTAAATTTTGAGGTAATGGGCCTCTTTGTCTCCACCACTTTTCAATTCCTACTCACCCTAGCGTTTCCATACAATTCTGAACTGCTTTTTGAATTTCTCGCCAACCTCACCTACACTGTTGATAACACCACTTTTCACTCCTTTGTTTGTGGCCGTCCCGTTGAAATAACTAGAGCTGACATCGCCCAACATATTGGGCTGTCCACTGAAGGACCTATGGTTCGCTCGTTTCTTACCGATGATTTTGATTGGAGCGATGTAAATAGAGTCCTTAGGAATACTGTTTTTCATCAACACCAGCCTCTAGTCCAATCTTTAACCAGAAATGCCCGTATCATTCAACATGTTCTTCGAACCTCTATCATACCCAAAGGTGGCGACCGCATCAATTTGACCCCTACCTTGTCTGTCGCTACTTACCTTATTATGTCCAACATTAAGTTTGATGAGGTCGATTTGATTAGAAATTATATTCAGCACATGACTTTTGTTCGTCTTCCCACCACTCGACGGAAACAAAATCTGGCTCTTGGTCACCTAATAGGATATATCCTCTACTATAAATATCAATTATCCTACCCTGGTGAACCCGACATGCTTCCTATTTTTTATACGGATGCTTCCTTCCGTATCCTCTTTCATCGGGGTTATGAGCCTGAAGAACCCGTCTTTGATGAAGAAGAAGGAGAAGATGCACCAGCCGCAGCTCTAGCTCGACCACGACGCCATGCTGCACCCCGAGCACCTGCACCAGCACCAGCGCACTCTGATGATGACTTAGTCGCCCGCTTCGACCAGCTGCAGACTCGTCTCGACATGCATATTCAAGAACAGCATCACCAACACGAGACTGATATGCAGTGGTTTGGCGAACGATTCACTGCCATTGATCACCGCTTCGATGCTCTCTTTCAATATTTTCAACCAAATCCACCTCCACCACCACCGGATCAGGACCCGTCTGCTTAGTTTGTTTATGTTTGCATTGTAGTTTCTGTTTGTTTTCTTATCTTACTTTTTGCTTTTAGTTGCTCCTCCTTTTTATGCTGTCAAAAGGGGGAGAAGTTTGTTGTGATGTTGTAATGCCTATTTAGATAAATGCAGTATCTTTTGTTTCGTACTTACTTATAGTACCTTTTTTTTCTTGTGTTTAATTCAAAAAAAAAAAACAAAAAAAAAATAATAACAAAAGAAATATTTTTCAAAAGAAATGGTTTTCTTTCTTACTTGCAACAAATTATTTGACATCATCAAAAAGGGGGAGATTGTTGCAACCCATGACCCCGAGTTTGAGATTTTGATGATGCCAAATAATGAGTGTTTTTGAACTGCGTTTCATTGATTATTATTTTATTTGTTATTTTCCTTGAGCACTAACATTTCAGGAAGATCACAAGTGACTCAGGAAGAAAGGAAGACTCAAGACCGGGTAGATTAGGAGTATGAGTCAAACAATGTATTTTTTCATTTATTGTATTTTTACTTTATTGAGTCTGGCCACAATATGCATAAGAGTAAGAGCAACCATGCACACACACAGGGGGAGAGTTTTTTTTAAACTGCAAATTATAACTAAAATTCTTCTCTGTAGATCGTACTGTACGATTTTATTTCATACTGTACGATCCAAGCTATGTGGGCAATTCTGTGAATAGATCGTACTGTACGAAGTTGTTCGTACTGTACGATATGTTCAGATCCAAAACCCTAGCTGTGACATAGTTTAAGTAAGTGATTTTGCGCCGTTCGTACTGTACGAACAAGTTCGTACTGTACGATCAGTTTTTAATACTTACTTAAATTAACCCGTGATTAGTGCATGTAATCCAGGGCTAATGAAAATTTGAGCATCGTACTGTACGATAGTAATCGTACCATACGATGAACAGAGACGACATCCGATCGTCCAGACCATCGTCCTGTACGAGTAGTATCTTGTTGGATCGTACCGTACGATATTATATCGTACAGTACGATTTATTTTTGTACTTTTCGTACAGCTTCGTACCAGGACGACGGCTGTTTGTGAAGATCGTACTGTACGATGTTGAATCGTACTGTACGAACAGTAACGGCTAATTTTGAAATCAGAGGTTTTTGGAGCCCGTTTTTAGGTGTCAATCAACTCTTTTTTGGGTAAGAATTACAAAGGGGGTGAACGTGGTTAGAGAGGGATTCCAAGGGAGAAAACTCTAGAGAAATTCTTGAGGGTTGAGAGAGGAAGGAGTAGGTGAGCGTTGTGAGGGAGAAGAGGTGTGAGGGAGATCACACGGTTGCTCCAAGCTTGCTGCATCTTGCTCCTCCTGTGGCCCGAGAAGGATTTGAGGAAGGATCTCCAAGGGAAAGGCTCGTCTACATCCGTTACCTCGAGGTTCTCTGCCTTCCCCAGAAGGGAGAAAAACGAGAAGGTTCTCTGCCGTCGCCAAGAGGGTGAAAATAGAGTTTGGTATTCCGCCACGCCGGTTGGTGAAAGGGAGGTTTGTACAGGCTTCTCCGCCTTGCCTAGGGGGGCAAAAGGAGAACTATTTTGATAGTGAAAATCCCGGAGTGGAGGACTCCGGGGAGTGGACGTAGGTCATATTTTGACCGAACCACTATAAATTCTTGGTGTGTTCTTTCCTTATCGTTGTTTACTTTTTCTTGCATTTTAAATTTGTCATATCTATTGCATGTGAAATTTTGTGAAAAAAAAAATTGCATAAATCTTTGTTTTAAAGTTCCAAAAATAACAAAAAAATTAGAACTCTTGTTTAGGGTTAAGTTTATTATTAAGAAGTTTTTACAATTCACCCCCCCTCTTGTCGTTTAGTAATTTCATAAACCACCGGACTAGCGGCAGTCCCTAAACCGCCGGTAAATTGCCGGACTTCAATATGAACCGACGGTTTAATGGCGGCCTGGACCGTCGTTGATAAGTTATTTTTGACCGGTGGTCCGGACCGCCGGAAAACCGCAGGTAAATGCCTTAATACGACCAGACCCGCAACTCACATTTCATTCTTACTCTTTCCTTCTCTCTCATTTCGGTCGCTCTGCCATTGCCTCCGCTCGTCCGACCGCCACCGACAAAGCTTCTCCGACCAAAGCCGACGAAGCTTCTCCGACCGCCGACCCAGATCCGATCGCCGACGGTTAAACTCTGATGTCCGACCGCCGACCCAGTCCTACCCCAAACCGACCGTTGACTTCCAATTTTCAACCCTAGATTTCTATTTTAAGGTATTTTTTTATAGTTTTTCTTTGATTATTTGTTCTCACTAGACATTTGTAAGTGTTAGAGATATTTTGGAAGATTTAGATAGTAATGCAAGAGGTAATATTGTAATCATTTGGGTAGATTTAAATTTTTTTTAGGGTAGATCAAATTTGTTGATTGTGACTTTGAGTTAGAGCAAGATAGGAAGAGAGAGATTGAGTGAGAGAAAAAAGAGGGAGAGGGAGAGAGATCATATATGAGAGAGTAAGAGAGAGATAGATAGAGAGAGAGAGAGAGAGATAAAAGAGAGGGAGAGAGAGAGAGAACAAGAGCTAGCATTGAGATGAGGGAGAGGGAGAGAGAGAGAACAAGAGAGATAGATAGATAGCAAGTGTTAGAGAGAGCGAGAGATCGAGAGAGAGGGAGAGAAAAGAGAGGGAGAGGGAGAGAGAAAAGAGAGGGAGAGTGAAAAGAGAGTGAGAGGGAGAGAGAGAGAGAGAACAAGAGAGAGAGAGAGCAATAGATAGAGAGAAAAGAGAGGGAGAGTGAAAAGAGAGTGAGAGGGAGAGAGAGAGAGAAAACAAGAGAGAGAGAGCGATAGATAGAGAGAAAGCAAGAGCGACTAGAAAAGTAAAGCCACTCTTCCACCAAAACATCCTCATCCACTCATCCACCTAAACATCTCTCTGCAACACTTAACTTAGTATTATGCTTGTCATATAATGGCCAACATTCGGCACCATAAAGCATTGCATGTCTCACTATCTTATAGAATTTTCCCTTAAGTTTGAGGGGGAATTTTCTATCCCACAACAAGCCCGATGCATTCCTCCATTTCAACCATCCAACTTGAATTGTGCTGATAATATCTTCATCTATTTCACCATCACTCTGAACAATAGATCCAAGATATCTAAGATGTGTACTCTTATTAATGACTTGGTTGCCAAAAATTACACTCCATTTATTTAGTTTTAGATACACTTAAGTGAAAACCTTTAGACTCTAAGATTGACATCCATAATTCAAGTTTACCTTCAACTCCCCTCTCTAGTCTTATCAACTAGAAGAATAACATCAATAAAAAGCATACACAAAGATACATCATCTTGCAAATGTCATTGAAAATTAATGCCCTTTTCTCTGGAGATCAATTTCACAAAGATGAGGATGTTTAGGTTGAGAGATATTATATAGCAACTTTCTTGGGTTAATGCCCTTTTCTCTGGAGATCAATTTCATTAAAAATTAAACTATGAGTAAATCCACTCATCCACCTAAATTATAACATGTTTGCACATGCATGTATTCTAATAAATATTTTCATAACTATTTTGGGTGACATTTGCTTCAACGTCCAAATGACTATCCAAGAAGAGAGATATTGGATGTATAACAGATTGTTGCTGGGTCGAAAAGGATTGACAGTTAAATTTATAGAGGGAGTTGAAACTTTTATTCAAGTTGCATCTCAACTGCCTTCCTTTTAGTTTGATAAATGGTTTAGATGTCCATGTTTGAAGTATAAAAATATAGCATTCCTCAAGCCCGATGATGTGAAGCTTGATTTATATCGTAGGGGATTTCTTCCAAACTATTGGATTTGGACATCACATGGCGAGTACGAGCCACATAGAGATGCTCATGCCGATTCATCTACAGCTTATGAAATATTTGATGAAGATCAAATGAGTAGACCCTATGAAGACCTTATTTTTGATGTAGCAGGTCATAATTTAAGGTCTAATATGGAAGAGCCACCAAATGCAGAGACACAAAAATTCTTTGAGTTATTACATTCAGCTCAAAAGGCAATTTGGGAAGGTTGCAGTACACATTAAGAATTATCCATTACAGTAAAAATGCTAAGTATTAAGACTGAGTATAATATTCCCCGTGAGTGTTTTAATGACGTTATTGGTCTTATGAAGGAAACTAATCCAGCTGACAACTTAATTCCCTCAGACTTGTACCGAATAAAGAAATTAGTATCCAAGCTGGGTCTCATGCTACCAAGATTGATTGTTGTATCAATGGATGTATGTTATACTATAAGGATGATGCAGCAGAAGTTATTTGTCGCACCTGCAATGCTCCTCGGTTTAAGCCAAACTCGGGAAAACAACGTCGTCCAAAGAAAGATGTGCCATATTCCTGTTTGTTTTATTTACCAATCAATCCAAGACTTCAACAACTCTATGCATCAATGAGTTCAGCAGGCCATATACTTCAGCGACTCTATGCTGAAGCATGTAAACATTTTGATCGAGTGCATCCTTCATTTTCTGCTGAACCACGCAATATAAGATTGGGATTATGTACTGATGGTTTTACTCCCTATAGTCAAACAACTACACTGTACTCTTATTGGCCAGTTATATTAACACCATACAACCTTCCACCAGAGATGTGTATGACTACTCTGTTCATGTTCTTAACTCTGATTATACCTGGACCACATAATCCAAAAGCAAAAATTGATATCTTTTTGCAAGCATTAATTGATGACCTCAAATTATTATGGGAAGAAGGAGTGCTCACATTTGACATATCAACAAAATAAAATTTTCTCCTTCGAGCTGCTTTACTGTGGACCATCGGTGATTTTTCAGCTTATGGTATGTTGTCTGGTTGGAGCACAGTTGGAAAATTAGCCTGTCCTTACTGCATGGAGAACAGTAAAGCTTTCACATTAAAATATGGAGGGAAAAATACTTTGTTTGATTGTGATCGTTTGTTTCTACATGCTAATCACCAGTTCCGAAGAAATAAGGAAGCATTTATTAAAAATAGAATTGAGCGATCACCTCCTCCACCCAGATTAAGTGGTGATGATGTACTACAAAGACTTTCTGACATTCCAAAAATTATTGATTTTGCAATGCTATCAGAGCCTAAATTTTTGGGTTATAGTGTTCAACATAATTGGATAAAAAAAAGTATTTTCTGGACATTACCTTATTGGAGAACTAATTTGATAAGACATAACTTGGATGTTATGCATATTGAGAAGAACTTCCTGGATAATATTTTTAATACAATTATGGAAGTTAAAGGTAAGAGTAAAGATAATGTTAAAGCAAGGATGGACATTAAAGAGTTTGGTCGGCAAAAAAAATTGGAGTTAGTAACAATAACTAACGGTAAACTAATAAAGCCCAAAGCTTCATACTCTTTCACGTTAGAGCAAAAAAGATCGATATGTAATTTGTTTAAAGGTTTAAAGATGCCTGATGGCTATGGATCAAATATAAGCCGATGGTTGACTTGAAATCTGCAAGGTTGTTTGGACTCAAAAGTCATGATTGTCACATAATTATGGAGGTTCTTCTTCCGATCATAGTCTATATGTTACCAGATTACATATCAAATCCATTGATTGAGCTTAGCATCCACTGGTTCCCACCCTCCTTACCCTTACCAATATTACTACCTCTATCCGATGCAGCATGAACAGGGTGGACCATCAAGACCACCAGAGGTTGGCGCTAGTCCGCCGACAACAGCAACAGATAAGCATCAATACATTGAGCCTGAGGGTGATAAGTAAGCTCAATTTAAGTTATTAAGTTATTTTTATTTTGATATATTACATGTTATTGACAAAAAAAGTCACTTGCAGCTTCAATCCTTCAAGGTCACCTATACATATGATCCGGGATATAATAAAGAATAAATATGATATTCGTTACTTATCCTGGAAGAAGATCCCAAAGCTAGTTAGAGATATGTGGTTTGGAGAATTTAAGGTATATTTTTTTGGTATGATTTCAAATATGTGACTTAATTTGTACTAATCATTTTGATAATGCCTAAATTTTTACATAAAGAGTTTACGTGATTGCCTGAGTACAGCACGAGGATCAGATCAAATTTTGAGAGGAGAGGAGCGACCTGTCTCAGAGACATGTTCACGGACATTAGAAAGTCCGGACAGCATCCTAATTAGATTGGAGAGGGCATTTGGGCTGATTTGAGTAGTGCTTGGGCGACCCCTGAGTTTATAAAAATGAGAGAGCATAATAAACAGAACAGAGCCTCTAACTGTGGCGGTTTAGGAAGCTCTCTTCATACTAGTGGATCTATACCTCATATGGAACATAGGCGTCGCCTGGTAAGTGTTTTAAATTAGTTTATTACATATATTTATGTTATTATAACTATTTCTTAAATGTTCAGAAACAGTCCCTTGGTCGGGAGCCAACACCACTAGAGTTGCATACAAGAACTCATCAACATCAAGCTGACCATTAGTGGGTTGATGAGAAGGCTAAGAAGGCTCATATGAGTAAATTTTATTTGGAGTTTTAGAATAAAAATTTATTTTAATAAAATGAATTGTAACTCGCAGGATGATATCATACGAGCTAGAGAAAGTCGGCAGTCCACTGGCGAGGAATCATCTTCAGGATCGACCCACATTTCTTAGTATCATACATGGTCAGAAGTTGTTGGTGGAAGACAGAGGGGAAGGGTATATGGCATGGGTTCACAGGGTTTTGCTATTGAGGGAAGTTCATCCACCTCTGCATTTCCTGATCAAAGCGGAGCTGAAGAATCTGTAAGCGAGAGGGTTGCAGCGCTGACTAGAGAGATTGAAGAAATGAGAAAAGTTCAGAATGAAATGCAAGCAGAGTTGCAATCCTATAGAGCTGAAAATCAGAGGAAGAAGAAGCAAGAGGAGCAGCCATTTGCAGACAGTGAGGATACAACTGAGGATTAGATATTTTTTATGTTTGATGATTGTATTTAGAACTTGTGAACTTGTGATTGTAACCTTATGATGAACAAACTTGTGAACTTGTGATTGTAATCTTTATATTTGATGATTGTAATCTTGTGAACTTGAAACTTGTGATTTTATTTAGAATTTAATGGTTCTGATGAATATAGCGGCGTGTTGCCCAAAATGTATTGCTTTTTCTATAGGTTTAGACATTAGGGTGAACCTCCCTCAAATAGAGGGAATGCTGTCAATTTTTTTTTGCAGGTGCTACAGGTTTCTGATGGCCCACCAGCAGTTTTGCCGCCAAAAACTACAATACCGGACGGACAATACTAAACCGCTGGTAATGTCATTACACCGACGGTACATAACCGGTGGTTACCGACGGCGGCCGGCAGTGTTACTGTGGATGTCCGGCGGTGTACACCATCGGTAATGCCGACGGCTAAAACCACCGAGTACCACCGGTAATTTAACCGGCGATCTACCGGCGCTTGCCAGCGGTTTAGCAAACACACAACGCCCGCTTTAACCGTCGGATGACCGTCGGTAATATGACCGCCGTTATGTCGTCGGTCAACTAACTGGCGACGTGACGGCCGAAAAACCGCCGGTTGAAAATCCGGTTATCACCAACGGTATAAGTCGCCGGAAAACTGCAACATAAATAAACCGCCAGTAAAAGGTCGCCGGTATTAGTTTCCTACTCCATTTTTACCGACGGCCTGAATGCCGCCGCCAAGCCTCCGGTAAACAGCAAAACTGTCGGTTTAGCCATAGTAACCGCCGGAAAAAATCACCAGTTTTTGGCATTTTTCCTTTAGTGATAGGGTTGAAACTAGACACGCTTTGTCTAGAGATTGGAGATATTTTTTGAGTCACCCTAAAGAGCTGATCTTAGGAGACCCTTCTGAAGGTGTTAGAACTAGGCGTGGACTTAAGAAGAAAGTGAACCACTCTGTCTTTATCTCATTTACTTAACCCATGAACATCAATCAAGCCCTATCAGATGAGTTTTAAATCTTAGCCATGTAAGAGGAATTAAACAAATTTGTTAGGAATAATGTTCGGAAGCTTGTAGGAAGACCAAAAGGACAAAGTGTACTTGAAACCAAACGAGACTTTAAAAATAAGATGAATGATTATGGTGTGGTGGTTAGGAATATGCCAAGAATGGTGGCTAAGGGTTACAACCAAATAGAAGGGATTGATTTTGAGGAGACATTTGCCCCTGTAGCTAGATTGGAAGTCATTAGAGTGCAACTAGCCTTTACTTGTTGTAAGAGATTTAAGCTTTTCTAAATGGACGTCAAGAGTACCTTTTTAAATGGGGTAATCAAAGTGGATGTGTTTGTAGAGTAACCCCCAGGTTTTGAGATTTCTCAATTTCCAAATCATATTTATAAATTAGAAATGGCCTTATATGGATTAAAATAGGCACCCTAAGCATGGTATGTGAGGCTTAGCGCATTCTTACTAGATTGGGAGTTTGTTAAGGGGAACGTACACACCAACCTTTTTTTGAGAAAATTATGAGATGAATTACAAATTGTTTAGATCTATGTTATAATTTTTGGATCTTCTAATAAAAAGCTATATGATAATTTTATTAAAATAATGAGTTAGGAATTTGAGATGAGTATGATGGGAGAGTTGTCCAATTTTTTGGGGTTTACCATAAGGCAATTGGATAATGGAACCTTTTTAAATCAATCAAAATATATTAAGGACATCTTGAAAAAATATGAAATGGATAAAGACAAGCCAAGAATTACTCCCATGAACTCTAGTGTTTAGTTGGATAAGGACTCAAATGAAAAAATCCTTTGATCAAAAGAAGTAAAGAGGAATGATTGGATCACTTTTTTGCTTGACTGCTAGCTGACCTGATATAGTGTTTAGTGTTTATCTTTGTGCTAGATTTCAAGTTGATCCTGAAGAATCCCACATGGCTATAGTTAAGAGAATTCTTTGATATCTTTTAGGGATCCAAAATTTAGGAATTTGGTATCCTAGGCACAACCCTTCGTTTGAGATTATTTGATAGTCTGATTCTGATTTTATAAGATATATGATAGATAGAAAGAGTACTTCTAGTATTTGCCAATTCATAGGATAGTCTTTAGTCTCATGGTCTAGTAGAAAACAAAACTCTATTGCACTTTCCATTGCTGAATCTGAGTACATTACCTTAGGAAGTTGTGTGACCCAAGTCCATTGGTTGAAGCAACAAGTTATAGATTTAGGAATACCTATAGGCGTAATTTCAATCCTTTGTGATAACACTAGTGACATCTGCATCTCTAAGAATCCTATCAAGTAATTAATGACCAAACATATTGATATAAGGCATCACTTTATTAGAGACCATATGACTAAATGAGACATTGCGTTATACCATGTGAAAACTGAGAATCAACTGGCTGACATCTTTACTAAATCACTAGCCTTTGACATATTCAACATCTTAAGGACCATATTGGGTGTGATTCAAATAAATGCATGAACTTGATGTTTACTAGATTTTGAATTTTATGTTCTATTATTTTTTATTATTTTCTACTCTTTTATTTGCATCAAACTTATTTGTTTTACTTTTTACTTGCTATTGTTTTTCATATTTTTCATTTTTGTTGTTTTAATTTTCTTCTTTTTCTCTCTTTTTTTTTCTTTTTGGTCACTACTAAAATGATATTTTATGCCTTATTTTTATTTTTTAAATTTTTTAGTCAAGGTTTAACATCCTTAAATCAGTCAAAGGGAGAAACACTATTAATTATTTCCCTTCCTCTAACCTCTTTCAGTGGTATAATTTTCTTTTCTAAATAAAAGTTTATCTCAAATTAATAAGTAGACTTTACGATTGAGATATTTTCTGTTTTGCTACAGTAATCTATCTTATATATATAATGTTTGAAGTCTTTATATTACTTTTAAGCTTTCATAATCTTGTTGTTGCATTTATCATATGAATTTGATTCTACCTTATGGTTTATTCTTTTTTATATTAGAGAGTGAGTTTTTCTTCTCTAATATCTAAAAGATATTCTCACAACTAAGAGTATTTAGAAGTTTTGAAAGGGATATGGCTTGTAAAAATAATAAGAGGAATAAAATGAGCCCTAAAAGAAGAAAAACTTAAAAAATATGCAATGACTACAACAATTCTTTTTGAAATATACACAAAGTGTATTAAAAAAATCAAAAGATACCAAAGTGCGCAAACTAATTGACAAGAGGTATAAAATTAGCCCACAAGAAAGCAAGCTTCTTTCTATTTCAAACCTTTAAATCTTAGAAGAATTCATGTGTCACTTGATATTTTTAAAGGCTTGATTTTGAATTTCAGGCTTTCTTCTCTTTTCTTATACAATTAATTTTTTTGAGTTAGGACTTTATTTTCAAAAGACGGTTTGGCCTGTGAGAAGTCCAAGCTAGGACTAATAGGATGATTTTCAATTTTAGTCACATCATCTTTGACGATTTTCATGTCATCCTGAATGATATATTCAAACCACTCTTTACCTTCCATCTCACAGTTGATATGTCTTTTCTATTTAAGACCATCCTGGATGATCCATTGTCATCCCAAATGATCTGATCGTATTCTGCTTCACTTATTTATGATCAGCTTTGATGATCCTCTTCATTATGGATATTATTCTAAAATTCTACTCAATTATTGGTGATAGTCCTGGACGATCCACCTATTCATCCTGGATGATCCGTGTGGAAAAGCTATTACATGTTTTAAATTTAGCTAGCACGGTCCATTATTATCGATCATTCGGGACGATCCACCTAATTATCCTCGATGATATGCTTTTTTAATGATCATTCGGCATGACTGTTTGATACTATCGCCTGTGTCTAATCATCCCATATGATGTCTGATTTTCCTTGACGATATGACTGCCTTCTTGACCAATCATCCTTGACACAATAATTCTGCCTGATCATCCTAGATGATCGGCCTGTTTCTTTATAAAGAACTACTTTCAAAAAATTTTCTCACCCCAAATCCTTCCATTCCTCTTTTCTCTCACTCTTTTTTTTAGTTTCTTATTCATATTGGTTGGAAAACAATCCCGAATGCTAACTGGAAGCTCCTCGAGGGCCAACATTGATCCTTATTTCACTGTGGTGGCTGACCAAGCTACCTACCTATGCTACAAGATAGCCAAGATCACCTTATCAAGGTCTATCAATCCTCGTACGTTTTCTTACCCTATTCATAATCGTTTTACGCACACCTCTCTTACATTCATCCTTACCCTCATCTTCTCCTTCAATTCTGAACTTTTCTTTGAATTTTTTGTAAACCTTAGAATCAACTCTTCTTTCACTGCACTTCAATCTTACATTAATAACGCTCAATTAAAATCCCTTATTAGGACTTTTAGAAGCTCCTTCAATTGTCCACTAATGGAGATAAGCTTCACATCTTGTCTCAAGATCCTTATTACGACTGGGCTCCGACCAATCATTTTCTTATAAACACTCTTGTATTGTATCATGTTGGGGAGTCTTCTAACTTACTCAAAGATGCTAGGACAATCCAACATGTCCTTTGTACCTCAATTATTCCCAAAACTGGTAATCATGTCCACATCACTCCTTTACTTTTGATCACCACTTTCTACATCATGGCCCATAGAGAATTCAATGCTACTAATCTTCTTTTTTACTATACTGAGCACCTCGCAAGCATTAGGGATCTAGGGTATAGAAGGAAGCCTACCCTTGCCTTAGGACACATCATATCTTAGAATCTAAGTACAACCTTCAATATCCTTCTACATCTAACTTTCAGCCTACCTTCTACACCAATAGCTCTTTCCATATTCTTCATATTACTCATCTCCATCTAGAGCAAAATGAAACTGAGGGAACTGAGGAGGAAGCAGCTCCTGCAACTGTTCCTACAACTACTCTGCTCCGCCAGCACTCATAGCTGGATTAGCTGGTGGAGCAGTTTTACTAGTGGGAAGCTCAGTTTGATTCCGATATTGTTGTATAGGACCAGCAACATGCAGAGGATATTGCTCGATTTGATTCGTATGTGGCTCACAAGTAGCAGTAGCAGGATGACCAGGACTTGGCCTAGTTTGAGGAGCAGTTCACAACTCTATCTAGCTTCTTTCAACCGCCACCACCACCTCTTTCTGATGATCTGGGCACGTTCTACTTATAGTTTTATTTTCTTATGTCATATTTTATGATGTTTCCTTTTATTTTTCTGTGTTGTTTTTCTTTTCTAGCTTCACCCTTCTTTTTTGTGATTTCAAAAGTGAGAGGAATGATAGTGTTTATGTTGCTTAGCTGTACTATTTTTCTTTACTACATTTTGTTTAGTATTCATACCATCCTTTTGATATTAGTAAAATTTTAATTACTTATTTCAATTAACTATTTAAAATTGAAATTCCTACCAAATTTTTTCCATTGTAAAAAAATGGAGCGATTATTGTGAATCTGGATTCAGGGATTATAATTTTGATGATAACAAATATTTATGACACTTCTATTTTTCCATAACTGCCTTTCCTACTAACATTTTAGGTCCACAAGATCAGATTTTAAATCAAGCCAGCTCAAGATTGGTAGGATTGAGTCAGTCTGTAAGTGTTGTTAAGTGTTTTTACATTTTATTGAGTTAATTATAGCAAAGTGGGTCATGTTGCTAAGTAATATTGCACACACACTCAGGGATAAATTATATCTATTTTTCAGAGTTCTCTATTTTTGATCATATTGTCTAGGAATATCGTAAATCATCCTAGACGATTAGTTAAAAATAGAAACTCTAATTAGGGAATCCTGGTTAATGCAATTAAAATTAAGCAAATTGTCTTGGACGATCGTAGCATTGTCCTAGATGATAGGCTCAAATAAGAAAGAATCAGCCGCTAACTGTTTTATGCATGTTTTTATTTTTAGACATCATCCAAAACATCATTCTGGATGATGCATTATAATTATACCTAAATTAGTCAGATGATTAAGGAAAGAAATTAAGGTTTGAATGATTAATCATATCATCCTGGACAATCACAGGATCGACCAGGATGATCTGTTAAACAAGCCTTAATTTTTTGTTGGATGACCATAATAATGTTTTGGATGATATGTATTGATTTGAACAAATCATCCAAGACAATCCAAAATAATCCTGGATGATTATTTTTTTTTTTATCATCTGATCATATAATGTCTGGCTAAACAGAGTGACTGTCTAGATTATATTCAATGCATTAAAATAATCATCCGAGATGATCATGAAATCATCCTAGATGATAAATTATTTTTTCATCATCTAGAAGTGTAAAGTTTGGTCGAACAGAGCGATGGTCTGGACGATACTCAACATTTTTGAACTAATCGTACAAGAAGATGTATAATCATCCTAGATAATTAGAACAAAATATCCTTTAATCGTCCAAACCTCCAAATCATCCTAGCTGATTGAGCTTAGTTTGTACTGATCGTACAAGATGATCAGGCGATCATCCTGGATGATCTTTGACGATTAAATACAAAATAGGGCAATTTTGAAGCCCTTTTTTTTTTTTTTTTTTTTGAGAAGATGCAAATTACATTTAAAAGAAAACAAAGCTATTACAAACTAGAAGAGAAATAACCTATTGGTAATCCTTCAAAAACTTTTGAAAGGAAGCCTTATTAAAAAAAATTAAGAAGAAGAAGTATATTTGAATGAAATGGGATTTGATAAAGAAAATAAGATCCTCTACTCCTTATTTTAAACCAAATCGGGTGGAGGGGATACCAAAAATTAAATAACCCAAAAGGTTGATTAGTATCCCATAATTCCCAATTAAGTAAAAAATAAAGAATAGAACAATTCTTAAGATTCCAAAATTTATCACCATCTTTTAAATACCCACTATTGCATAATTTAAACCTAAAATAACAATATCCATAACAACTAATAAAGGAAAAAAAAAACAAAGTTCTATGTGCTTTGGTGTCCACAGTATCTTCACTTCCACCACCTTTATAAAAACCATGTCATGACATTCAAGCCACCAATCATCATATTCCATAGCCTTATAATGAAAAAACTTTCTTTCAAAGACTACTTTACCAATGGAATGAATTAACATATCCATCCATAGATATCAAACTTCATTCAAGGCTTTTACCATTTCTTTTTTATACAAACTGACCTCAACCATTCAATCTTATTTATGTGGTTGATGGCGAAGTGCCAACATCACTTTCACCAAGCATTCCCATTTTTCTTCCTCTAAGACTGCCTTTGATTTGGCCAAAATCTTTGTTTAATTTCTTCTTATGCTTAGACGATAACTAAAATTTTCCATCCTCAATCAATCATTCTTTATTATTTGCATTATTTATAACATGCAAGGAATTAACCATACCATCTATGCCTTTTTAGAACCTGGAACATTATCTTTAACATCCACTCCAACAAGATCATCTTCACCATTATCTTCTTTAATTGCATGTACACTCCCATTCTCTAATAGCTCCACTTGATGAATGGAACCATTAATTCCTTCATCCATATCATTATGTTTTCCAAAATTCTAGACTACATTTCCTGCTGGATCAATAATAAAAACTTATGAAACCTGAGCCATATTTTCTACACCAATCCCTACAATGTTTGCATCTATAGCATGTAATAACACATGCTCACCCAAAATAGGAATATATGAATTTTCAGCTTCCAATCTAGACCCAATCTCAGAATCATAAGAAAGTACATTAAATTTATTAACATTATCCATATGACCATGAGCAAAGTCTCCAACTGAAGGGTGAGCTATAGAATTCTAAATCTGGTTTTGAAACATGTTCATCCTTTTATTCATGAACTTCACATGTATACAAGGACCATATTCTCTAGATTGAGCACTAGCCATTACTTCTTTATCCAAATCTTTACTCCCATCATTCATTGCTTCCTTACACACTTTATTTTAGTCTTCTTTTATAGCATCCAAACACATCATAATCTTATGGCCTATCTTACCACAATTGAAGCACAAAGATGAGATTTTTTCATACTCTACTTTTTGAAAAAAAATTTCATAAAGACCACCAATCCAAACACCATTAGCTAATTTAGAATCAAGGTTAATAAAAACACAGGCTCTAGCGAATTCACATCTCCCCCATTTGAACATTTTTCCATCCAAAAATAATGGAACTCCTATCTTTGAAACAATCTTTGTAACATTCACCTCAACCCAACAATATAAACGTAGATGAGGAAACCAGATCCAAATTGGCGAGGATAAGCCTTTTAATGAGGATGGTGAAAATTGAGGTGACCATTTATCCTTCCCTATTATGTGTCCACCCACAAATGATGGACCTCCAATTAGAACTTCTTCCATTATTTGAGAATATATCTAAGCTTAATGAGGAAAGATGAAAGGTTCCAAATCTATTCCATTGTCTCCTCAACTCAATTCTATAAATAGAAATTGGAACACCTTTCCCAAACACTTTCACCACAAGAGATTTTTAAGGAAGTTTAACATTCTCACTTACCTTATCCATATTCAACTTAACTACATTTGCATCACTCTCCTCAGTAGGAATTGTCTCCACATAATTCACTTTAATATGATTAGTCTTAAACCAAGCATTATTTGAACCAAATTTATCGTTAGCAATGTTCAGAATAGCCTTCATACCCTTCTACATTTGTAGTTCTTCTTCAGCTACGGACCTTTATCCTGTATTATTTCCTCTGAATTCAAATTTGAATGATCCTGATTTTCCGTAACATTTTTAGCAATAGAGTAAAATCTATTAACCTTCAGTTTTAGGCCAAAAGAAGATGAAGCCTTCGAGTCATTAGCCAAACCTGATAACAAATTCTTAGTTGGAGAGGAGTGAATAACTGAATTATCTTTCTCTAGGGATTTAATTACCCTTACCCAACACCAAAGCAGACTCTTGCAAGGTCATAAATCATCCTTCACTGATAATCAAAGGTCTTTATCAAAACTATCCTTCGCATCTGCTTTTGGATCCACCATGATATAAACCAATTGGATACCGCACAGAATATGGGATGGAGGTATTCCGTTCATCAGTAGTTGATGATCGGCGACCCTCTTCCCCCATTCAAACCATCCAGGAAATAAGGATTGGAAGAATTCAAAAAAAATGAAGCTTTCTCTCTCTAAAATCTTGGAGTCTCTCTCTTGAAGCACTTCTTTATAAGATCTCTTATTTACTCAAGAATGTATATTTTATTATTGTCCTGACCTGAGAGAGCCAAGAGGAGAGGGAGGGAAAGGAAGAGAGCAAGAGGATCTTATGACAGGTAGTTTGTTAGGGCTTCACAAAGGTTGCTCCAAGTAAGGATCTAAAACATCTTCTTCAATCATCTTCCCTGGTTCCTTGGAGGTTATAGAGAGGTCTACTACAGTAATTGATCAAGGTTCTCTACCTGTTTCTGGAGGAAGAAAAAGGAGTTGGGTTCTCTACCTTCTTCAAGAGGAAGAAAAATGAGTCAAATTCTCTGCCTCATCGGGGTTAGTGGAAATGAGTTTTTGTACAGGCTTCTCCACTTTGCTATGGGGGAAAAAGAAGAGTCACTGAATTTATCATAATTTTCAGAGGAGAGGCTTTGGGGAGTGGACGTGGGTATTGTTGATCAAACTATTATAAAATTTGGTGTGTTCTTTCCTATTACATTTTCATTATTTAATTTCCACACTTTATTTTTCCAGTAACTATTTGGTTGTGATTGTGGTTTTATTTGAGAAAGTTTTCAAACACCAATTACCCCCCCCCCTCTTTGTTAAACACGATCTAGTTCATAAGGGCTTAACATTCCTAACAATTTTTCAAGAAGGTGCTCTTGAAGACTCCTACTATTGAGGCCTATGCGAGGGTTAACTCTAAGCCTTAGGAGAGATTGCATTGGGTATGCTATCCTATAAACTAATCACCTTTGTTAATAATTTTTGAAAGGTTTTAATGCTAAAACTTTTCAGTTAAGGTGTTATTTGACCATCTATGTTTTTTAATAGAATCTCTACTATGTGTAGCTCCTATAACTTATGCTCACAATACAAATTGATGTTCCTCCATCAAATTATATAACCTAGTAGAGTCTCACTGGGATGTTGTCTGGCAATAACTCTCCCACTATAACTCTGTACTTGGCACTAACAATCCTTTGAGGAAATTGCTGCTTCAACTCTATAAAGTGCTTACTAAATAATTGGAGAGTTTGACATACCATATAAAGGTTAGCCCAACTAAACTAATGATGAAAAGTCTGAACATCATGGTATCGTTCCCATCTATGTTGCAATTTATGGCTTGGTATTAAGCCACATGCTACCTTGGTATCCTAAACCCATCGAATACTCTAAACTGTGGGGGAAAGAAACCAGGGGGTAGGGCTCCCCTCATACTCAACTCAATAAGGTCTCGCCCTTCTAACTACCTCTCTAGACTTCTTAGAGGAAATGGCCTACTTGCCCTTCTCTGTTATCATATCCTAAATTTGCCTAACTGACAACTAATTTAATTGACTCTAGATTAGGGTAGTAAAGGTAGCAACTGTAGGTGGCCCTAGGATTGCTCTCTAGACCCTATCAAAACCTACGGGGTTTGGTGTTACTGGTGGTTTTGCTAGCTTATCACTATAAATAGTTTGAGTACATATACCCATAATGTAGGGCATCACCCCTAAGGTTGCCAACTGAGTAGTCATCACCACCATAGCCTAAACATCTCTGCCATATATGTCTAAAGGTGTAAATTAATGGCCTCTATGTCAAATGTCCTTAGAGATGCACCCACCCTGGGCTCTCCCTGCTCATCATCATCTTTCAGCTCTCTCTACTCATCTGAGAGGCCTCCTTTAGTAATCGCACAGGCTAGTGCACTGGTATGTCTCCATCTGACTCCTTCCCTAATTTAATATGAAAGAATACCATTTTTTTTTTGTTGTGGAAAAATTGGGCATATGAAGAATGAATGTTTAGAAAAGAACATGGATAAAGTTATTATTTCAAAGAAAGTAGATAGATCTTCCAAGCAAATGGAGGAAGATAGCTCAATAAATAACAATTTAAAAAATGCTGAAGTTCCAAATCTTGGATATGATGGATATGGTCCTTGGCTGCTAGTCAATCACGACAAGAAGAGAATTTACAATATGCTAATAGGAATACTATCCATTGAAATAAGGCTCCAATGGTTGATAAAAATTATGGTGTTACAAATGAACTGATTTGGAGAATAGTGGAAGCTATGAAGATTTCAAGAGTGGAGGAGGCATTTGTTCAAATAGGGAATTATGTTGAAGTTGAAGATCAAAACTGAGAAGGTTCAAAGCAAGAAAATAGTGGTAAATTTTTCATTGGAGATCAATGAAGCTAAAGGTATGTCCATCAAATCTTTTAATATTGTATGTGAAAACAAATTCAACATCCAAGATGGATTCGTAGAGGAGGGAGAGATTGTTTTCTATAAGGTGGTTGTGAGTAATATGGCTGAAGAAATGAATAAGTTAAGCAATGTTATAGAAGCTAATTCCAATAGTAACATGGAGGAATTGAAGGAGGGTCTTGATATGAAGGAAGGTGGTTCCTTTAATATTAAGAGGAAAGCTTCTAAACAATTAAAAGGATTGGGTCCTATTAATATGGCTCCTATGAGTAGGAGAGCTAAAGGAGAGATTAAAGATAAGATGGGGACCTTATCCCCTCTTACTCAATGACTTCTTCCATTTCTTTTTGGATTTATAGAGGAGCTGGGAAGAGGAGAGCTTCTCTTTATTTGAAGGAGGTTATTAAGTAGTATAGTGTTTTTTTCATTGGTTTATTTGAAACCAAAACCTCTTTTTTGAAAGAAAGGATGTGGATCAATTAGTTGGCTATGGGTGGGATTTTTTTCATGATCCTTCAGAAGGATTGTTAAGAGGTATTCTTGTTGTGTGGAAATCAAATCTAGCCATTTTTCAAGTTTTAGAAACGTCAACACAATTTATTATTGGTGATTTAGAGGTTCCTAACAAAGGAAAGTGGAGGATTGCTACAATCTATGGAAATAAGGATGTCTATAGAAGGAGAATACTTTTGGAAAGGTTGGAATTCTATTCCTCTAAGGATTTTCCTATGGCGATAGGAGAAGATTTCAATTGATTACTATCATGTGAAGATAAGAGGGGAGGGAAATGATACAAATTTTCCCTAGGACCTAAAGAGATGAAAAATTTTCTAGCTTGTAATGATTTTCATCAAGTTTGGGTATGTGGGACCTAAGTTAATTTGCTGTAACAACAGAAAAGGTGTGGACCAAATCCTTGAAAGGCTTGATAGGTGCTACCGAAACTCGGCTGCTCGAAAGTCTTCCAATCATTTTTTGGTAAGGCATTTTCCTGGTGTGGCTTCTGATCATTGCCTAATCCTTTTAAATCTCATGGTTCAGCAATCTACTAAGAAGATATTAAGGTATGATGATGTTTGGGCTTCCAACAAGGCTTCCGCTATTGTGGTGAAAAACGTATGGTTGAGGAAATGTGAAGACAGCTTATCTCATATCTTGAATTATAAATTGAAGAAATCACTTAAGGCTTTATTCTATTGGAGAAAAGCAAAAATGCATAGTTTATTTTCATTGAAAAGTGATTTGTTGAAACAAATTGAGGATCTTCAATTAAAGGAAGCTAATGATGGAGAACTATCAGAAGATGAATGCTGCAGCTAATAGTGAAGGTGGGTGAACTCAACTCAACACTAGTTCGTTTTGACACTTGGTGGAGGCAAAGGGCCAAGGTGAAGTGGATGTTGGAGGGAGACTGGAATTCGAAGTTCTTTCAAGCTTTTACCTCGGTTAGAAAGCATTCAAACTACATTACAAATATCAAGAATGTTAAATGGTGAAATTGTGGAGGATCAACATCAAATTGAGGATGTTATGAATTGTTATTTCAAAGAAAAATGGAGAAACAAAAATTGCAAACTTGAAGATTGGCCTACACCATGGAGATGTCTTGATGATGGTGATAGAGAAATGTTGAATAAAGCTTATTATATAGAGAAGATGGAAGAAGTTATCAAGAATAGTGGAAATAATATCTCTCCAGGTAAGATGGCATTACCTTTTCTTTCTTTAAAGCTTATTGAGAGATAATCAAATTTGATTTGAAGAATGCCATCAATGGTATTTTTGAGTCATCAAATATGGATTCTAAATGGAAGGAGACAATTATTGTGCTTATTCCAAAAGTAAGCAATCGTTTAGCTCCTTCAAATTATAGACCTATAAGTTTATGTAATACTTTTTATAAATTTGCGGCAAAAATTCCTATGAATAGAATGTCTCCTATCATCCCTAAGTTGATCTCAGAAGAGTAAGAGACTTTCTTTAAAGGAAGATCCTTATTTGATCATGTGTTGCTAGCTCAAGAGGTTATGCATAAACTAAGGCATTCTCATTCTTCAAAAGGTTTTGTATCCTTCAAAATTAACATGGAGCAAGCTTATGATTCGATGGGGTGGCCCACTTTGGTGAAAGTTTTGAATTATTTTTGGTTTCCAATTAATTTTTCTATTATGATTTTGGATTGTGTTCAGAATTCAAAATACTATGTTCTATTAAATAGCAATTTGTCAAATTGGATAGATGGTCATAGTGGCTTTCTACAAGGATGTCCCTTGTCTCCATATTTATTTATCCTTTGTGCGCAGCTGTTATCAAATGCTTTTAAATAAAAAGGATGTTTAATTGGAGTTCAGTTGTGTTATAGTGGGCATAGTATTTCCCATTTGTTGTATGATGATATTGTGATTATTTTTTTGGAAGCAAACTTGAAGGAGTTCAAGGAGATTAAAAAAATTATGAGAAAAATTTTTGAGTGGTCAGGTTTATCAGTAAACATCAGCAAATCTTCTATGGTGTTTGGCAAAATAATTAGCAGAAGTAGATAGAAGTCTATTGCTTGAATTATGGGGTTCAAAACAGCCAAGGAATTGTCATATCTTGAAGTAAATCTAACAATGATGAGATTAGTTAAAAAAGACTTTCAGTTTATTACTGATAAGGCATTGAGGATGACAAATATTTGGGGAGGAAGATTGATATCATTGGCTGGCAAGACTTTGTTAACTAAAACAATCTTGTTATCTTTCACCATCTTCCATTGTACCAACTCTCTTGTGCCTAAGAGTGTTCTTGAAAAGGAATATAAGATTTGTAGAAACCTTATTTGGAAAAAATCTAATAGAAGACATGGGATCCATTATGTAAATTGGAACATCATTTGTTTGCCGCTTAAATGGGGAGGTATAGCTCTTCATTCTTGTTCTACTAAGGTAGGTCTGTTGAGAGCAAAAATTGCTTAGAGGTATATAAATGATAAATAATCCTTGGTGCACAAAGTCTTCCATCCAAAGTATGGAAATCTGATGGAGAATGTAGATTCAAAAAATACGGGGTCACCTTCTTGAAAGATCGTCATGGATGGAGGTAAATCTTTAATGCCTTTAATAAGATGGAATGTTCCTAATGGAGTAGATATTGATGTATTCAATGATCCATGGATTTTGGATAAAAACATTAGCAAATGGCCTACCTTTGTTTCTTCTCATGATAGCAGCAAATTTTTAGTTTCTAACATCATCTCTAATGGAAGTTGGAATGTGGATGTTTTAAGCAAATTTATGGGGGAAGACCTTGTTAACTTAATCTAACAAATTAATATTAAAGCTAGATTGGAAGAAGATAGAATGGAGCTGCTATTTCAAAAAAATGAGAAGTCCATCTCTTCCATGGTGTTCGAGAACTCAGTTATTCATACTGCTATGAAGCAGATGTGGAGCTGGATCAAAAAAGGCAAGCTTAACCCAAAGGTGGAGAGTTTTTGGTGGAGAATTTTTAATAATGGCCTTCATACATATAATTTCCTTGAGTATAAAAGTTTGCAAATGGGAAAACAATTGCCCGAGGAGATGTATTGATATTGAAGATGTCAATCATGTTGCTGCTAGATGTGATATGTTGAAGGAAGTTCTTCATCTGATCGGTAAATGGGGGTTTGTTGTCCAGGTTTTGATTCATTGTTAAATTGCTAAATTTGGCTTTCTAGCCAAGGCTCCTTTATGATTAATCTGTATTGTAACGTGGTTTAATTTGCATGGAAGTCAAGGAATAAGTTTATCCACACTGGGAAGGATGATAACTCATTATTTATTGCTTCTAATGTAGTGAGTTATGCTTCAATTATTGTTCAAGGAGTTGGTAGAATCTCGGGTATATGGGATGCTAATATGCCCTCTAGGCTATCAAATCTACATTTGTATCCCCCTCCAACCGATTGGTTAAAAGTAAATGTGGATGATGCCTTACTTAATTCTGATAAATCTGGAATTTGAGGAGTGTTTCGTGATCATAAAGGTAGATTCCTCTTGGATTTTGGCAAATCATATGTTCATTTGGACATATCTTCTTTGTAGTTTTTGGCTACACAATCAATAAAGGAGATGATAAAAAATTGGATGTTTAAGTTCAAGGGAATTATAATTGAAGGAGACAATGTCAACTTTACGAAGTTTTTGAGAAATGACAAACAAAGTGGAGATACAAAATATGAAGGTGTTCATTTATTTAAAGAATTTAACCATGTCATTTTTAATTGTGTTGATAGAAGGTGAAATATGTTAGCGGATATATGTGTTAACTATGGCATTTTGATTTCTTTTAATTGGGATGATGTTAGTGTGAATAAGGTTCCTTCTTTATTTAAGTCTTTTTTCAAAGGAGAAATCCATTATTTAGAGTCTTTAGATTGTATACCTTTTTCTTTAACGCAATTTGCTGCATTTCATTCACAAATAAGAGTGTGTCCTCCTTAGAGAAGGTCTGACACAAAGATTCTATATATAGAGTAATAAGTGAAACTATGACATCCGGGTAGGTGTAACTGGAAGTGGGCATGGCTCCCACTTCAAGGGGAAAACCCTCCTCAGAACCGGCTCCTATTGAGCTATTATATCTACTATCTACTACCTGGCTTCCTTAGATAAGGCTAAACAAAGTCTCTAGTATTTATTCCTCATGGCCCTTCTCCCAAGGTAGGAGGTGGATGACAAAGTTAGGTTTAAACCCACTATTTGAGGGATTAGGGGAATAGGAGCTACAGGAAGCACTAGGATTTGCTTGGCGGTCTCTAGGTGAGTAAGCTGAGCGAGCATAAAAACATGACAGGAAGAAGCCGAGAGGGGCCCAGTCTGGGCACCCCTCTTTCTAAAGGAAGTGGAATGAGGGGGAAATGAAAATGCTAGAATAATAAAATGAGTAACAACTAGCTGCCAGTGTTGATGGGCCAGAGCAGCCTGAATAAACCTAACCACTAGATGGGTGAACTGAATAGGGAGTGGTATAAGAACTAACTATCTAACCACTAGGTACACTAGCTGTACACACATATGAGTGGGACAAGCAAGTACTCAGACTATTCGTAGAGCAACTAGTTGTTCAAAGGGGAACATGGCTACATGGCCTCTCCTTTGGTGAAGAGAAAAGGTGGCAACCTAAGTAGGGGTTAGCCGCCAAGAGTAATAAAGGAAAAGTATGTGAAGGATCCAAAAAGGATTCCTCCAACTGGGTGACTAGCTAGTAAAGACTCAGGGAGAGTCACCCACGCATCCAAACCAAAGTTGAAAAAAAATTAAAAGATTAAAGTAAGCCATGACACTATCTGCCAAAAAAAGAATAAAACAAATTTCAAATGATTAGTAAGAGTTCATATGATGAGAGAACAACAGAATAGATAATGGATAGTATAGCTTAAGAGGCCAGAAAGAAAGGAACCATAACTAAGAGAAACACTAGCTAAGTAGGAAACCTAATTAAGGAAGACCATAACTAAGAATAAGAAAACCTAACTAAGGAAGACCTTAGCTAAGAGTAGGATGGACCTAAGCTATGGAATACAAATCCAGGAGTACATAAAAGAAAGGATAATATAGAATCCAAAGATGGAGAGAGAAATATCTCCCATTATAGTTGACAAGACTCTATGGACCTTTAAAAGGGTGTCATTCTACTGGGAATAGAGTGTAGAGGGTATACGACCGAACCAATTTGAAAGATGAGAAATGGCAGGCCTTTGTGCTATTCACAAGTGAGTTAATGGAAGGGAAGATTTGATTATACATATAAATAACCATTGAAGATAGTGGCTCTCACCTATACATCATTATGGGAAATAATATACACGACCTAATCGCAACAATGAGGTTTCCCCCACATAATACATCAGCTCGAGAAGGTTTTAATTGTATATAGAATTTGGTTTCCTTGTGACGCAAACCCCCATGGTTAATTACAACTCAAATCTAGGCCCAATAAGACTCTTGATTAAAGATCATATATTATCCTCTCAAATGGGACTGACACATAGGGTAGAGACTAAGAAGTTCCTACCCAAAGGGAAGAAAGGTTCAATTTGTTTTATTAAATATGTATGGATGTTGACCTCATTTTTGTATGAGGTCACTAAGGCCCTTCTAAACTCCAGATCAATCCTAGATCATAGGATCCACTCTAGACTTTAAGATTCTTTCCTAGAGCCAGACCTTAGGGCCTACTCTAAAGCTTAAGATTCTTTTCTAGACACAAGATCTTAGGGCCTACTCTAGAGCTTAGGATTCTTCCATATCCCAAATTCTAGAGCCCCTCTAGATCCTAGATCTTAGAATCCCTCTAGATCCTAGGACCAATCCAGACTCAAATCAATCCCTACCTTTGATCAACTCCAACCTCAAATTAATCCCTACCCTTGATCAATTCAAATCTCAAACATCATTCAATTCAAATCCAAATTAGTTCAAGCTTCAAACACATCCAAACTTTGACCCAATCAACTTGAGAATCCAAACTTCAATCTAGACTTTGATCCTACCTTTGATCTAGCTTTATCCCTATCCATTCATTAACAATCACCACATGACTATAAATGATTTGGATACTTCAATATTAATTATTCAAACTTAAAATCCATTCCAAATCTAGAAATCTAGACTCAAATCCAAAGTCTTAAGGCCTTGTCCTAAAGACATTTTTCAAGGATTTTTCAAACATTTCAAAACCCAGGCAAGTGACATTTGATTCAGGGTCTATCACTTACAAAGTGATAAGACATGTCTCTAGAGGTTACCCTTCCATTTTGAGCCCATTCTGAGATCTCTAACCCTAGAATCTAAATCAAAATCCAAAGGCTATAAAACCTTCAAATATTTATAGCCTATGCCATTGGACCTAACACCTTGAAGATTTTGGTCTTGGAGCCCTCATCAAAGCCTCCAATCCCTTCTAGACCTTTGATTGTAACCCATTGAGCAGTAAACAACATTTTTCAGACCCATTTTTGACCCTAGTTGACCAATGGGTCAAAATTGACCAAAATACCCCTATGGGATTTCAAATGCCCATTTCAACTCAAATCAACTCCAAATTCTTTGAAACGACTTTCAACAAGTTTCAAACATCAAACCCAACTTGTTGAGCTCAAACCCAGATCTTGGGTCAACCTGGTTGACCAAGTCAACCAAGTTTGACAAATTAACCCATACACCCCTTCTCTTTCAAATTTTTGAATCAAGACCACTCCAAGTCCTTTTGAATGTAAGGGATGACCCCTTGGGTACCCAAGAGACCTCTCTTGGAGGCCCAAGCCTTGGGCGAACTTGGGTTAGCCATTTAGCTTGACCTGAGTGACCAAAGAGATGTCTCCTTTGAGCCATGTCTTAACCTTAATCAAATTGAATCTAAATCAAGGTGTCATTGGGTTCCCATTGACCCAATGCACCTTCCTTGACCAGCCCAACCCTTGGGCTCACTTGGGTCAAGAGTTAGGCTAACTCAAAGTGCCCAAGATCACTTGGGATTGGGCCAATTCTTAACCTAATCCCAATTGAACTTGATCAACACCTCCTATAGGTGGCCCTAGGTCCAACACACCTCCTCCAGCCAGCCCATACTCTGGGCTAATCTTGGTCAGGTTTTAGGCTAACCCAAAGTAGCAAAAAATATATGCACCTGAGTCATCTTCCAACTCAGATCAAATTGGACCCAATTGCCACTTGTATTGGGTCCACCAGACCCAGACCCACTTCCCACCTCAAGCCCAAGGTCTGGCCTTACCTGGGTTGAGCCAAAATCGACCCGAACTGAGCAGATTGGGATCAACCTAAGCCATCTTTTATCCCAGACCAAATTGGACCCAATTTCCACTTGCATTGGGTGCACCAAATCCAGACCTATCTCCCATACCATTCCCAGGGTCTGATCTGACCTGGATCGAGCTCAATTCGACTTGAACCGAGCAGGTTTGGGTCCAACCCAGCCACCAACTCAATCAAGATATTCTCAGGCCAAATTGACTCCACCCTTGACTCCAGTGTGTCCCCATCGGCCTCCCCCTGTTAACCCGACCCAAACAATGGCCGACGGTGGTTAGAACCAATAGAGAACAAGTTCCGGTGGTCCCCCTCAGAAGACCCCTGACTCAAAGCTACTGCCCACCGGTTTGATCCCCACGACCTACCTAAGACGTCTCCTTCTTCCACCTAGAATCAATCCGAGCCCCCTCCAGCTCAATCTCGGCCGTCCAAGCCCGCGAGAGGTGGCTGAATAGGCTCGAGCTCCCCAGAGTGCCAGAAGTATCCCCAATCATTCAAATTCATTCCCAGAGCCCCTTCAACCTCCCAAGGTCTCCCTTCAAGTTCCCAGATCGATCCCTTCATCCGTTCGAGCAAGCGCCCGTGAAAGCTTCAGGCATCCCGCTCGAAGTCGCACCTTCGGTCCCGACGTCTGAAGGATATCAGTTCACCATCGTCCCCTGAAGCTTCTTGATAGAGAAGCTCATCCGTTGAGACTATCTCTATGATAATCTCTTCATCCCGAGCTCCCTAGCTAGGTAGTCCGGTCAAGTGTGAAGGAAACCTTCCCCCCAACATATTTCCACCATTGGATTAAAGGTTTCCACTGTCCGGATCCTCCCTGTGAAATTTCATCAGAGTTTGCCTGCGGGATCGCCCGGATCACGCCGGAGAAGCCTCACAATCTCGGATACGTGTGGGAGGTTGAAGACACAATCTCAGCCATTTATTCCGATCAACGGCTCGGATTAGATCCCGCGGTATCGGATTGTGATTAATCCCAACCGTCCGATCTACCATCCGAAGGCTGTGGTTAATCAAACCGTTAACGGTCAGCGCCAATCATTGCCCAGCCAATCGGCACGTGACACATGTAAAGGGAGGCTGACTGTGTAATGGCCAAATTAATAACTCGAGAAATTCAAGGGAACTTCAAAAAATCATAACTCCCTCCACACTTGTCCAAATTAGGTGTTCTTAGGCTCATTGGAAAGGTCTCAGGGAGACCTACAAAATCCCTATAGTTCCAAGCCCTGTTTAGGTCAGTGTTAGGTCTAATTTTAGTTTGAGCATTTTATCAATTTCTTAAATTATTCTTTAAATACATGTCCACCAGGCCTAGAATTTTGAGTTCAAGGGTCATGGTTTGACCCTTATATTCAAAATGGGGTATAGACCTATTCAATTGGATTTAGGGTGTGATTCTTTGTGTGATGATGATGTGTAGGATAAGGAATGTAGAGCCACTAATATTGCCCCAATCCAAGCTTAGGATAGATCCCTATAGTGATTTGAAGGTGACTTAGAGCTCATCTTGGGTGGTTTAGTTAACCACCTTAGAGTACTCCATTTGAGCTCAAATTTGGTGGGTTTAGTCCTTAGGGTCAAGTTGGGACACTTCAATGGGAATATAATCCCAAATTTCTAATAAAATGCTCAAATCTAATTAAAGCTTCATTTCAATCCTAAAACATAAAGCCCAACACTTAGGTTAAGTTGGGACACTTCCGGATGGTTATGGAATCTCAAAGTGTCCCCTACCTCTCTTCCCTCAATTCTATTAATAAATGTTCAATTTTGATCCTCTCCCTCTTGATTTTCCAAAAATCCCATTCATTTTTGAAACCACACACACCTAATTTTAAGAATTGATTTTTCAAAACTCAATCGGATTTCTTTGGGAAAACTTAAAATACTAGTGATCATTATTATCATATTCAAAGAATTATCATCGAATGATATTTTCTCCCTTCGAGGAGATACATCTTTCTTTGATAAGGCTTTGGATGTGAACCTAAGGATCACACTTATTGAATATTATAGCTGGATATTCAGTTGAACATCATTTTGACCCTTCGGGGCCATATGAAGTTCTCTTTAGCATTCGGTCATAATATTCAAGATGGATTTCATAATTCTAAATCTGAATGCCGTTATGAAATTTTATTTTCATCTTTCAAGGTGTTATATTCTTTCTAACGGGACGATTTAATTTTAGAATTAGAATTTATCTTTGACTCCCAAAGAAAACCAATATTTTCAAAACATTTTTTCAAAATTCCACCAATAAAAAAATGGCACGCCCGGTGGGACAAATCTCTCTCTCCATCTTTAATAAGAAAGAAATTTTGTTTCATCGATAGTCTTAACTACCTTCCTTCCGTTGGTCCCTCAACCCATTTCTTCCTTGGGAGAGTGTGGCCAACATCTAAAAATAATTTAAAACATCAAAAGAGAGGTTCTATCTCCCAAACTTTGTTACATGCTAGCTTAATCGTCCTGATTTTGACCTTCTGCCCTGGGATTTCCTATGAGGCGACAGTGTCAAATCAGGTCCCTAAATATTCTTTTTAAAATTATGATTAACAAATGTCACATTCAATATATCAACCTTTAAGATTTAAAGGAGTTTGAAAAATCCTTGATTTTAAGAGGTTTTGAAGTATTTTAGTCTTAACTCCTTTACTCCCCTTTAACATTTATGAATGAGGAGGGTTAGACTATTTGCTTTACTTGGGTTTTTTTTTTTTACAATTCCATAAGCCTTCGGGCAAGGGGAAACTCTGTCCATTGTGTTTTGGATTTTGTAGAAAAAAAAACCATCCTAAATCATTAAAAATTCAAATTCCCTTCAAAATATAGAAAACAAAATAATAACAACTTTCTTCAAATTCCAAACCTTTATATGCTACCCCATACGACCATCTTATGGGCTAACATATGTTGACCTTTTGAGAAAACCCTTCTTTTGGCATGTACTTAGTCTCTTTATCTTCCTAACGTGTGTTGGGTGTTTTCTACCACTCAATATGTGTTCGAGGGTTGAGACTATCCTACAAGCCTTAAGTTTCAAAATAACAAACTCTTTTCCACTTCTCTTACAAGAAATCTAATTCCAATCCCTTCTTTAATTTTCAGAAAATTCAAATGGCTGGCAAGTTAATTTTCACCTTTGACCGAGAACTGTTGTCAACTGTCAATGATCAAGGAAGGACTGGGATTTTTGGACTTGGATTTGATACCCTGGAGTTTTACATGGATGGACATGAGGTAGTCAAACTGAATGCCAGTAAAAATCCTACCCCTGAACTTGAACTGATTGTGGGAGCTACATCTGCTGTTTCAGTAGAGATTGAGACACAGAAACTTCCTGAACCAGTTGTTGAGACTCCCACTGAAGTTAAGTCTATTTTTGAGGAAGGATCTAGTTCTGGACTTAACTTTTCTACTAAGAAACAAAAGAAGAACTATTTGAGGAGACTTAGAAAGAAGATCTCTAAGGTAAAGAGAGTTGTGCCTTTTAAGACTTTAGCTCAAGTAGAGCCTGAGGCTGATGAGGAGCAACCTATTCCTGCTTCCTCTCCCCTTCTGAAAGGGAACCACTTTTACCCCTTAGCTTCTGCTCAAGGGGAGGAGAGGATAGCTAGGATAGCCCGTTCCCCACCATGCCCAGTCGACTACTCAACTAAAAAGACTCCAAAGGAAAAACATCTCCAGAAAGCAAGGGCTTTGAGAAACATAATTCATACTTGTGCCTCATAATCTGGGCAAACAATGGAGCAATACATGAAATAGTTGAAGGGAGTGATCTCTCATCTCTTCCAAAAAGAAGTGTTAAAATAAGAGGTGTCTGAGGCGAAGAATCTTACTCCACAACCTATTAGGAGAAATAAGAAGTATGTTAGACAGCCCGCCACTTCAGTACTAGTTGATGGATATCACTGAGCGCCATGCCCTCCTTCTTCCAAGACGGAGGGTATTGTGTTTATTGGGTCCGAAAGAGGCCGCCATTTTGTTGGTAGACCCCCAGTACCACCTTCCAAAGCTGTAAGGTTTTCCTTAGTAGTTGTCAAACCTGAGGGGAGTGAAACTCTAAAACATCTGGATGTCAAGGGCAAGAGGCCCAAATCCCCTGAGAAGAGGTTTGTCCCAAAAAGGACTAAGTTAGAGAATTTACCACCACCTCCAAGAACCCCAAAGTTCATTCTCCAACTCCAACGAGTCACAGTTAAACCTCCTCCAGTCTTGATTGTGTTGATGGATGTTCAACCTAGTTATTCAGTTGTTGCAGTAGATAGTCTTCTTACAGCCAGTCCAGTTTCTGATTCAGTTATGATTCCCGTTGATGATCCGATTGTTGATAGTATAGATTTATGTGTCATTCCTAGGCTTCTTACACAGGAGTCTGAGGACCTTACCTTACCTTATGTAGGTGCTATTTCCCTACAAGCTCCTGCTTCACCTCCTTAGGTATGTGCCCCTCTCCTTGTAGAGAATGCCACTCTTCTGACTACCAATCTTGGGACAGTCGAGGAGGAAGGAATTGACCTAGATCTTGAGATGGAAGAAGAGCCAGTTACAGAACCAAAACCAGATCCTAATCCAAAGCTTACTGAAATAGTTTATAAGCTAGAGAAAGAAGAACTTTTAGACGTGGTTGCTTACAAAGGGTATTTACCTCTTGATCCCATGTCTATTGGGGATAGACCAATTGATGAGGTAATACAAGAGATAAGAAACATTTTGTACAATGAGGAAGAAGTAGCTACTTTTGACCCGGATCTGGATGACCTCCTTGGAGAGGAAGATGATTGTGTTGGTAGCGTTTCCATGGTCAAAACTAGAGGGTCCAACACAGAGGCCGAACATGGTAGGCGCCGGCTTGCTAGAGATGATGATTCACATATTGCTGGGTCTGATTCAGATGAGCCCGTAAGGGTTAAGGATGACGAGCATATTAAAAACATGGAAAACCTGTTGACAACTATGATGTCACAAGTTAAAGAAATGCAAGAAAGATTTGACAAGTCAGAGTAGGATTCACTTAAGATTCAACAAACGGCTTGAGAGATTGTGGAAAGGGTTAGAAAGACAGAATCTAGTCCCAAGCCTCCTGAGTCAACACAAGTGATCCCTCCTTTCCTACCAGAGGCATCTCCAGTAGCACCTATAACTCCCCCTATTCCTCCAACTCTACCTCAGAAGGATATTAAGCAACTGATTGAGGACCAGGTAAGGGAGGCCTTAACCTTTTCGCAAGGAACCGCATCTATCCTAAAGGGTAGACCCTACCCCAAAGAATATGATTCAGTTCCCTACCTAAAAGGCTTTGTGCAACCAACTTTTAAAATTTTCACTGGAATAGAAAACCCGAGATAGCATCTGGCCCACTTCAGAGCAAGTTGTTGCAATGCGGGAGGGTCGGATGCTCTACTATTTCGCCAATTTATAAGTAGTCTATCTGACATTGCTTTTGAGTGGTACGCTGATCTTCCCAATGGTTCAGTAAGAACCTTTAGCGATCTAGAAAACCTTTTCCTTAAAAGATTTTCTGGAGCGCAACAACGAACTACCGTGGGCGATCTTGTTATTGAGAAACAAAAGCCGGGAGAGTCTCTGGTTGAGTACATCTTGAGGTGGCAAAACCTCTCGATGAAGTGTGAACCCCAGTTGCAAGAGCAACATGCGGTGGAGATCCTCCTTAAGAATATCCACGGCCCTGTTGCTTTTCTCCTAAAGGGTTTCACCATTAAAACTTTTGGAAAACTTCTTAATAAGGCTAGCAATTTGCAGGAAGAGGCTCATAGGATGCCATTCTATGAGAGCAGTCTGAAGACAAGAAAGGTCCTAGATTGGTTAAGACTTTTGAGAAAAAGACAGTAGTGTCGGTAGTTGACAAAGAAAAAAGGCCAATGGCTAGTCAGCCCAGTGTTCCTCCAGTACCGCCACCACAGCCAGCTCAGAGACAGCCCTTTCAGATCACTCCTCTGTAAACCAGAGACCCTAACTTTGTCCCTTTTAGAGAGAGATTGACAAAACCATATCCATTTAAGAGAGAATCAGTTAAGAGGATTTTCAAGAGTTTGTTAAAAAAACTAGATTTTCAGCTGCCAGAGGCCAGGATGCCTGAAGATGAAGGTAAGAAAGATGATCCCAAGTATTGTCCATACCACCGGATGATTAGTCACCCTCTTGAAGACTGTGTTGTATTCAAAGATTAGCTTGAGAGGAACTATACCCAAGGTAACATAATAATTCCTAAGGAATACTTGGTCGATCTAGAGAAAGCTTCCATTAAAACCATTTCAGGTAACCCTCTTAACTCTCCTTATTTTGTTGAAGATGGTTGGGACATTGCTTTGTCCTGGGCACTTAAAAAGTCGATTAACAAGTCTTTTCGTTTTTCTCAACAGTTGACTACGATAGCCCAGGGCCCGATGTGGGAGGTTGACCTGGACACTTCGCAGGAGGATGTTGAGCCACTTTCCTCTCCAGTAGTCACAGGAACTACTATCAAATGTTTAATAGAAAAGGAAGTTGATTTTATAGAGAGGAAGTGTGTAGATGAGAGGTGTATTAGGATGGCAGATCGGGTGTTAAAACCCTCTCCCCTCTTTTATTATATGACTTTTACTTTGCCCCATCAAAGGCCACAAAAGATGAATAAAAAACATACTTCTGTTTCTGTCTTGATGATTAACCATGGAAATGAAATGGAAATTAATGACTCTCTTATTTTAAATCAAAGTTCTTGTGAAGAAAGTCTTAATATCAAAGAAATTGACCTTCACTAATCAGGTATTCAAGAAGAGATCGAATGTGAAGCCTTATCAGAAAGTGATTTCCCTTAAATCAATTTTCAAGGAAATCCTCTCTTGGTAAAACTTTCAGATTCTGACTCGCTTTTGAGAAATGATGACCCAACGCCTATGGTGTGCGTAGACACTGCCTTAGTTTACCCTCCCGAAGAAATTGAGCAGGTGCAACTCCGCGGCAGTAAAGTCTTACCCCCTACGCTTCCTCCTTAGGAGAAAGGCAACCAAATTCCGTTTGAAGATTTAAATCCTAATTGCCCTCAGCAATCAGAATTTCCTTTAATTCCTCCAGGTTTTGAGTCCGTCGTTCCTAAGGTTGATTACAACGTTTTGGCCTATCTTAGGAAGTTGCCAGCAAAATTAAGCATTTATGACGCCCTCCGTCTCTCCAAAGAAATGAGGGATTCTTTAATTAAAGCACTTCTCGACCCCGAGATTTTCTTAACCTAGTTGGCTGCAACTTCAAAAGATGAGGCATTCTACTTCAAAGCGGTTCCTTGAGTTACCTTTTTGGATGAATATTTGCTCTTGAGAACTGCTGACCATAATCGTCCCCTTTACATTACTGTAGATGTGGGAAATTTTAAGTTATCAAGAGTCCTCATTGATCCGGGTGCATCGGTCAACATAATGAACATAAAAACCCTCGCATACCTCGGAGTTAATACTATCAAGCTCTCAACCGATAGGTTGGTGCTTCATGGGTTCAATGAAAAGGGCGAGAGGGCTTTAGGTTCAATCACTTTGCTCTTAGAAATAGGAGGCTTGAAAACTGAAGCTAAATTTCAAATAATTGATTTGGCGATGTCCTTTAATGCCCTTTTAGGTAGACCTTGGATTGCTGAATATAGAATGGTTTCCATCTACCCTTCACCAATTCATCAAGTACCAACGAGATGGCATTGAACATGTGATTAAGGGTGATCTGCAACCATTTTTTATTCAAGAAATTGGGATCTATGAAGATGCTACATATTTTGTTCCAAAAGGGTCCTCGTCTCGCTTTAAGTTAGAGATCAAAATTGAGGAGAAATTGGTTGGACAAAAGTCCAATCAAGAGAAAGAAAAAGAAAAATTTATTGATCAAGAAATGATACAATTAAGTAGTGAAGACGACTCTGACATCGTTGTCCTTAGGCCTCCAAACACATTACCTCAAAGAGGTGGGAGGATGGCCTTAAGGGCACGTGGTCGAGGCCGTGTTTCATTAGAGAGGAGAACAACACCTATTTATATTGGTTTGGAATCAAATTCTGACGTTGAGTCCATGGACCAAGGTGCTACCTTCTCCCTCGATTATAAAAATACAAATGCTTCTCCAAAATTTGATCTTACCTTAGATGAGGACAGTGACATTGAGGAAGATGTTGTAAATGTGAAAAGTGACGAGCCTGAATTGACAATATACGAAAAGCTCAGTAGAAGGATTGAGGCCCTTTATCTGACCCCACTGTCAGCTGGCAGGATTGCCGGGTTAGAAGTTAAAGTGGCCCCTAATTTGAACGGCGAAGTAAAGAAAGTCGAGAAATTCTTTCCTGGCTCCTCTTCCGCAAGGGATGAAAGTGATGTAACCCTTGAGGAGGCAGATTTTAATGAATTAATGGAAATACCTTTCGGCTATTTTCCTGTTTGTGTGAAAAATACTTTCTCTAAAGGTTCTGTACCATATCGATGGACTAAGGGTCAGGCCAGATACCATAAAAATATTTGGCAAGCAAAAACTAAGAACAATCCTACAAGTGGTATCGGCTTTGGAACCGTTAGTTCATTCGATGACGATGAGTATTGCCTAATGATAACTTACCATCTTGAATCGCCAAATATCCCTACAGATCCCTTCTGTGCTCTTGATGGGCTCTGTTTGGAGACTTTAGATGATCCCGATGACCTTCAAGTTTGGGATGCACTCCCCTGAATTCGAAGAAGAAATTAAATCGACAGTCGATGAGTTAAAAGAAATTAACCTGGAAACCGATGATGACCCCCATCCAATCTTTATAAGTGATCTACTGAGCGAGGGTGAAACAAAAGATTTAATTCAATTGTTGTTTGAGTTTAGGGATTGCTTTGCCTGGACATACGACGAAATGCCAGTTTTACCCGCTGAGGTAGCGGTTCATAAACTTGGAGTTCGGCATGATGCCATTCCTATCAAATAAGCTCCTCGATGCACGCGCTTGGAAATCGAGCAACAAATCGTATCCGAAGTTAAAAAATTAGCCAAAGCTGGGTTTATTCGAGGGGAACAATATCCCTCTTGGGTGGCCAGCGTCGTGCCGGTCTGAAAGAAAAAAGGTCAAATTCGGATTTGCGTCGATTATAGGGATCTGAATAAGGCATGTCCTAAGGATGAGTTTCCTCTACCAATACCAGAACTCATGGTGGACATTGCCTCCACACATTCCAATTTCTCATTCGTGGATGACTCGTCGGGTTATAACCAAATCAAGATGGCCCCAGAAGATGAGAGAAATACTGTGTTCAGAACCCCTATTGGAATCTTTTGTTACAAGGCGATGCCATTTGGCTTAAAGAATGCTGGGGTAACCTACCAGCGGGCTATGACTCATATCTTTGATGACTTAATTCACAACCAAGTTGATTGTTACATTGATGATTTAGTTGTCAAGAGTAAAGTCAAAGAGGCTCACCTATTTGATTTAAGAACTGTTTTTGAACGGTTACGCCACTATGATTTGAAAATGAACCCTCTGAAATGCTCTTTTGGCGTCACTTCGGTGAAATTTTTAAGATTCGTAGTGAGGCACCGAGGAATCGAGATCGACCCTGCTAAAATTGAAGCCATCTTATATATGCCATCTCCTAAGAGTCTTACCAAGTTAAGGTCTTTACAAGGTAGATTGGCATATTTAAGGAGGTTTATTTCTAATCTTTCCAGGAGATGTCAACCCTTTTCTGTCCTTGCGAAAAAAGACACTAAATTCATATGGGACGAGAAGTGCCAAAATGCTTTCGATAATATTAAACAATACCTTTCTAACCCACCAGTTTTGGCAGCCCCAATTCCGGGAAAGCCATTAATTCTCTACACTGCAGCCTTAGATGAGTCTTTAGGTGCCCTATTGGCTCAAGTCAACGATGAAGGGAAGGAGAATGCTCTCTATTACCTTAGTCGAATACTTCTTTCTACAGAAATTTGATACCCTTTAATAGAGAAGCATTGTCTTGCTTTAGTTTTTGCAGCCTAGAAACTGAGGCACTAGATGCTCTCCCACCCAGTCAGCTTGATTTCAAGAGTTAATCCTTTGCAATATCTTATGACCCGACCTATGTTGTCAGGATGTTTAGCCCGTTGGTCTATGATATTATTGCAATTTGAGATTACTTTCACTCCCCTTCATGCTGTGAAAGGAGAAGCCGTTGCCAATTTTCTGGCAGCATACCAGCTTCCAGCTGACTCTCCTATGAACGATGATTTACCCGACGAACAAATCATGAGTTTGAGGGAATCTGACGAGGCTGTCTGGGAATTATATTTTGATGGAACAGCATCCTCTCGTAGGAATGCAACCCAACAATCTATAATTCCTGGAAAGGCTGGAGTCGGTCTAATTTTTATAACGCCAGAAAAAGGAATGATGCATTTTTCCTACCATTTATCAGAGCCCTGCACAAATAACGAAGCTAAATACGAAGCTCTGATAACCAGTTTGGAACTTGCAATTCTATTGGAAATTAAAGAGATTAAGATCTTTAGAGATTCCCAATTGGTGATTAACCAAGTGGCCAGAACATATAAAATCTTGATTCATAATCTCCAAAAATACCACTAGTACACACTTCACTTGTTGGAACAAATTCCTACCGCTACTTTATATAGGGTTCACCGTGGAAGTAACTTCGTAGCGGATGCCTTAGCAAAACTTGCAAAGAAATTTACATGTCCTGAGGAGGATTCCATCCCTATAGAAATTCAGGGTCGTAAAACCCTCTCTCTTATAGATTTGGAACACATCAGTAAGACTCCCCTTTAGATCCTTTCTACCTCTTCGATAACCGATAAAGAAGGCAATTGGAGATGATCCTTAATCGACTACCTTAAAGAAGGGAAGCTTCCCCAGAATAAATCACTCTCCAACCAGATTACAAAACGTGCCCTATCTTATTCACTAGTCAATAATTTGTTATACCATCAATCCTTCGATTACATGTGGCTGCGTTGTTTAGACCAATGAGAAGCCCTGAAGATTGTTAATGAAGTTCATTCAGGACTATGCGGTGCACATCAATCGGGTCCAAAAATGAAATTGAAAATTAAAATACTTGGATACTACTGGCATACAATGATTGATGATTGTATGAATACTGCAAAGCATTGTCATCAATGTCTGGTTCATTGTGTGGTTTTGCATCAGCCGCCTAATGTGTTACACCCTACGATAGCTTTGTGGCCCTTCGAGAGTTGGGGCATGGATATCATTGGGCCGATTGACCCTCCCTCCGCGAGAGGTCATCGTTTCATATTAGCAGCGACAGATTAATTTTCAAAGTGGGTGGAAGCAATTCCCCTACATAACATAACATCACACCATGTCTTAAAATTATTTTGTAACCATATCGTATATCGATTCGGCGTACCCCGTAGAATCATATCCGATAATGGGTCCGCATTCAAGTCTATAAAATCACAGTTTTATGAGACACCATAATATTGATTAGAGATACTCGACGATCTTTTACCCTCGGGCAAATGGATTAGCCGAGGCCTTCAACAAAACCTTGGTGCAAATTGGTAAAAAGACCCTTGATGATAACAAATGACAGTGGGATGAGCGGTTGGTGGAAGCTTTGTGGGCTTATCGTACCACTTATAGAACCTCGACCCAATCCACCCCGTTTGCACTAGTGTATGGATCTGAGGCCGTTCTACCCTTAGAAATACAAATCTCTTCACTCAGGATTGCAGTTCAAAATCAGATTACTAATGAACAAAATGCAAAACTATGGTTGGAAGAACTCGAAGGCCTTGAAGTGTGACATCTCCAAGCTCAACAAAGTTTAGAGTTATATAAGTCCCGTATGGTTCAAGCCCATGAAAAGCTAGTGCGACCTAGGACCTTCCAAGTGGGAGACTTAGTGTTGGTCCTTCGGAGGCCTATCTTAGCCCATCGAATGTTGGGAGGCAAATTTGAACCCACTTGGGAAGGACCCTTCGTCATAGAGAGTATCTACGAAGGAGGCTCATATTAGTTAGTAGATTGTAAAGGAAATCATCCAATGCTACCTGTCAATGGGTGTTTCCTTAAGAAATACTATGCTTGATGTAGCTCTTTTTATCAATTAATGAAATCTTCCTTCTTGATTCGCAACCCGATTCTTTCCTTTTAAATTCTTTTACTTTTTAACGTTCTTCGCCTTCTCCTTAGGGTCGGAACGTCCCCTCCCTTAGGATCGCACCTGCTAGTGGTGGAGTACGCCCTCCGTGGTACCACCCTGGCTTTTGAATTGGGGATCGGTGGTGGAGTTCGCCCTTCATGGTACCATCCTGATTCACACATGCTAGTGGTGGAGTACGCCCTTCGTGGCACCACCCTGGCTTTTGACTTGGGGATCAGTGGTGGAGTACTCCTTCGTGGCACCATCCTGATTCACACCTGCTAGTTGTGGAGTACGCACTCTGTGGCACCACCCTAGCTTTTGACTTGGGGAACAGTGGTGGAGTACTCCCTTCGTCGCACCATCCTGATTCACACCTGCTAGTGGTGGAGTACGCCCTCCGTGGCACCACCCTGGCTTTTTACTTGGGGATTAGTGGTGGAGTAAGCCCTTCGTGGCACCATCCTGAATCACACTCGCTAGTGGTGGAGTATGCCCTTCGTGGCACCATCCTAGTTTGCCAGTTTCGATCCGCTGTGTGGAGCAAGTTTCCTCCCCACATGAACATCCCAGTTAATTTGCCTATTTGGAGTAAGTCTTCTATCAGCATCCTATAGGCCTAAGGTTGGATGATGCCCTTCCTTAGACCCAAGGCTAGGTATTCCCTACCTTGGTTTCTAGTTAATCCATCTACTAGGAGTAAGTCTTCTATTAGCATCCAGTAGACCTAAGGTTGGGTGATGCCCTTCCTTAGACCCAAAGCTAGGTATTCCCTACTTTGGTTTCCAGTTAATTTAGCTATTTGGAGTAAGTCTTCTATCAGCATCCTATAGGCCTAAGGTTGGGTGATGCCCTTCCTTAGACCCAAGGCTTGGTATTCCCTACCTTGGTTTCCAGTTAATCCGTCTACTATGAGTAAGTCTTCTATCAGCATCCTATAGACCTAAGGTTAGGTGATGCCCTTCCTTAGACCCAAAGCTAGGAATTCCCTACTTTGGTTTCCAGTTAATCCGTCTATTAGGAGTAAGTCTTCTATCAGCATCCTGTAGACCTAAGGTTGGGTGATGCCCTTCCTTTGACCCAAAGCTAGGTATTCCCTACTTTGGTTTCTAGTTAATTTGTCTATTTGGAGTAAATCTTCTATCAGCATCCTATATGCCTAAGGTTGGGTGATGCCCTTCCTTAGACCCAAGGCTAGGTATTCCCTACTTTGGTTTCTAGTTAATCCGACTACTATGAGTAAGTCTTCTATCAGCATCCTGTAGACCTAAGGTTGGGTGATGCCCTTCCTTAGACCCAAAGCTAGGTATTCCCTACTTTGGTTTTCAATTAATTTTCCTACTTGGAGTAAGTCTTCTATCAGCATCCTGTAGGCCTAAGGTTGGGTGATGCCCATCCTTAGACCCAAGGCTAGGTATTCTCTACAATCAAAGGTCTGGAAGTGATTGAAGGCTTTGATGAGGGCTCCAAGACCAGAATCTTCAAGGTGTTAGGTCCAATGGCATAGGCTGTAAATATTTGAAGGTTTTACAGACTTTGGATTTTGATTTATATTCTAGGGTTAGAGATGTCAAAATGGTCTAAAATTTGAAGGGTAACCTCTAGAGACATGTCTTATCACTTGAGAAGTAAACTATATTTTTTAGACCCATTTTTGACCCTAGGTTACCAATGGGTCAAAATTGACCAAAATACCCCTATGGGATTTCAAATGCCCATTTCAACTCAAATCAACTCCAAATTCTTTGAAACCACTTTCAACAAGTTTTAAACATCAAACCCAACTTGTTGAGCTCAAACCCAGACCTTGGATCAACCTAGTTGACCAAATCAACAAAGTTTGACCCATTAACCCATACACCCCTTCTCTTTTAAATCTTTGAATCAAGACCACTCCAAGTCCTTTTGAATGTAAGGGATGACCCCTTGGGTACCCAAGAGACCTCTCTTGGAGGCCCAAGCCTTGGGCTCACTTGGGTTAGCCATTTAGCTTGACCTGAGTGACCAAAGAGAGGTCTCCTTTGAGCCATCTCTTAACCTTAATCAAATTGAATCTAAATCAAGGTGTCATTGGGTTCCCATTAACCCAATGCACCTTCCTTGACTAGCCCAACCCTCGGGCTCACTTGGGTCAAGCGTTAGGCTAACCCAAAGTGCCAAAGATCACTTGGGATTGAGCCAATTCTTAACCTAAGCCTAATTGAACTTGATCAACACCTCTCATAGGTGGCCCTAGGTCCAACACACCTCCTCCAGCCAGCCCATGCTCTGGGCTAACATGGGTCAAGTTTTAGGCTAACCCAAAGTAGCCAAAATACATGGACCTGAGCCATCTTCCAACTCAGATCAAATTGGACCTAATTTCCAATTGCATTGGGTCCACCAGATATAGACCCACTTCCCACCTCAAGCCAAAGGTCAGGCCTGACCTGGGTTGAGCCCAAATTGATCCGAAACCGAGCAGATTTGGATCAACTTGAGCCATCTTTTAACCCCGACCAAATTGGACCCAATCGCCACTTGCATTGGGTGCACCAGACCCAGACGTATCTCCCATAGCAAACCCAAGGTCTGATCTGACCTGGATCGAGCTCAATTCGACTCGAACCGAGCAGGTTTGGGTCCAACTAAGCCACCATCTCAATCCAGACATTCTCAGGCCAAAGTGACTCCACCATCGACTCCAGCGTGTCCCCATCGGCCTTCGCCAGTCAACACGACCCAAACTATGACCGGCGGCGGTCAGAACCAATGAAGAATGAGTTCCGGTGGCCCCCCAATACAACCCCTGACTCAAAGCTACGGCCCACCGGTTTGATCCCCACGACCTCCCTAGGATGTCGCCTTTATCCACATGGCATCAATCCGAGCCCGCTCCAGCTCAATCTCCACCGTCCAAGCCCGCGAGAGGTGGCCGAATAGGCTCGAGCTCCCCAAAGTGCCAGAAGGATCCCCAATCATTCGAAATCATTCCCAGAGCTCCTTTGACCTCCCAGGGTCTCCCTTCGAGTTCTCAGATCAATCCCTTCATCCGTTATAGTAAGCGCCCGTGAAAGCTTCCGGCATCCCGCTCGAAGTCGCACCTCCGGCCGTCCTCCGGTCCCGACATCTGAAGGAGATTAGTTTGCCATCATCCTCTGAAGCTTCTCGATAGAGAAGCTCATATGTTGAGACTGTCTCTACGGTAATCTCTTCATCCTGAGCTCCCTAGCTAGGTAGTCCGGTCAAGTGTGAAGGAAACCTTCACCCCAAAATATTTCCACTATTGGATTGAAGGTTTCCACTGTCCTGATCCTCCCTGTGAAATTTCATCGGAGTTTGCCGGCGGGATCGCCCGGATCACGCCGGAGAAGCCTCACGGTCTATGATACATGCAGGAGGTTGAAGACGCAATCTCAGCCGTTGATTTCGATCAATGGCTCGGATTAGATCCTGCGTTAACGGAGCGCGATTAATCCCAACCGTCCGATCCGCCATCCGACGGCTGTGGTTAATCAGACCGTTATTGGTCAGCGCCAATCATTGCCCAGCCAATTGGCGCGCGGCGCGTATAAACGGAGGCTGACTGTGTAATGGCCGAATTAATAACTCCAGAAATTCAAGGGACCTTCAAAAAATCAAAACTCCCTCCACACTTGTCCAAAGTAGGTGTTCTTAGGCTCATTGGAAAGGTCTCAGGGAGACCTACAAAATCCTCATAGTTCCAGGCCCTGGTTAGGTCAGTGTTAGGTTTAATTTTAGTTTGAGCATTTTATCAATTTCTTTAATTATTCTTTAAATACAAGTCCACTAGGCCTGGAATTTGGGAGGTTGAAAGTGAACATGTCTTTGACATGTCCAAATTTTATCTCCCCATTTTAAGATGTTCAAGGGCACTTTCCCCAAATTTTGAGTTCAAGGGTCATGTTTTGACCCTTATATTCAAAATGGGGTATAGACCTATTCAATGGGATTTAGGGTGTGATTCTTTGTGTGATGATGATGTGTAGGATAAGGAATGTAGAGCCACTGATTTTGCCCCAATCCAAGCTTAGGATAGATCCCTATAGTGATTTGAAGGTGACTTACAGCTCACCTTGGGTGGTTTAGTTAACCACTCTCCATTTGAGCTCAAATTTGGTGGGTTTAGTCCTTAGGGTCAAGTGATCCTATGGTTCATATTTCATCATATTTGGAGTTCATTTGGTTCCCCAAGTAGGAGCCTAAAAAAAAATCCTTCTTAGAAATGGCCTATTAACCCAAATCAATTGATAATGAACTATATTTAACTCATAAAATCTATTAAAATGTTTATAATTGTTCCTAATTAGTCCCCTAATCAATGAGAATTGAAACCCTCTTAAATTGACTTCTAAAATTGTCTTAATTTAATCTTTAGGTAAAATCAAAGGTTAATTAGTTTTAATTAATTCAAAAAATCATTAAAAATCCCAAAAGGTATTTAGACACTCGATGATCTGTCCTTAGGTCATTTATGACCTTTGGAACTGATCTCAAGGAGTTTGGGACTCATTTGGGTTCAAACCCTTAAATGTCCCCTTAGTTGCAATAATTTGGTAATTCCTACGAATACATCAAACTTCCAAAATTCACTATTAATTATAGAAAAAAGGAAAACTAATCAAACTCAATGGATAATGACTTCAATTAGAATTTAGTATTCTCTAAAAATATTAAACCTCCATAATTTGGTCAAAATCAAGGAGTCAACATTTTAGGTAACCTTAGGTCTAAACGGGTCAAAACTTCTAAAATTCATAACTTTTAATAGAAAATTCCAAATTGAATGTACTACCAGTTTAACAACTCATAATTAGGTCTAGTATTTATTAAAAATCTGAAACTTTTAAGATCAACTCTAATTCTAAAAGTCAAGTTTTATTCCCTTAGTTAGTATACTCGGATAACTCTAAGGATCTCCAGTTTTCTCTAAACTCCAAAAGTTTCCTAATAGGTTAATAAAATCCTTAAAAAACCCTTTAAAATATTTAAAAAATCCTTTATATTAATCAATTCCTTATTTACAACAAATTTGAAGTAATTTAATCAACCCCGATTGCTACTGGGTAACCCAGGCCTACGAGGCTATTAGCTTAGCCCCAAGGAAGGTGAAATAAACTTCACAGCCTCGGTGTGAAATAAAGGTAGTAATCAATTAATTTTTAAAATATATTTAATTAAAATTCCTAATCCGCTAATACTTAAAGTTTAACCTTAAATCCCTCTTTTAAGCTTCAGCAAACTCAGAATCTTAGACAACCTTGATTAATCACCCAACTTAGGATCTACCCCTGCCACACGACCTTCTACACACACTTTAGATGATGTGCTAGGACAACCAACTCTAGATCTACGTTAGGCCGGTGTGTTGCAAATCTATTTTTCATGACTTATGTTTTGATGATTGACAAACACTGTTTCTCTTGGACTGCTTGTAGCTTCTAACTTTTCAGGAATCAAAGATTGGACGATCAAGAAGAAGCCAGTTCAGGATTGCGTAGGTTTAGGGTTGAGTCAGTCTATATTTTTGTTTTTCACTTATTGAGTCTACTTGTAATGGTCAAAGAGACTGATGCTAAGTAACCCTTTACACAAACACTTGAGAGACTTAGAATTTCTGTTTTTACTCATATCGGCCAGGACGATTTTTGGATCGGCCTGGACGATCAGCTCAAAACAGAAAGTCTAAATAAGGATTCTTAATTAAGGCAGCCATCATTAACATATTGGCCTGGACGATATGTGTATGATAAGCTCAAAATAGAAAGAAGTTGCCGCCATAGATAATTTAGGTATACTGTATTTTTAAATTATCGGTTAGGACGATCTTAGGATCGGCCTGGACGATATTCACAAATTATGCCATAATTGTTCAGGAAATCAAGGGAGTAATTAAGGATGATTGATACGATCATATCGTCCTGAACGATCCTAGGATCGGCCAGGACGATCGAGTCAAAAACCTTAAGTTACTTCAGGACGATCAATATCGGCCAGCTCGTATCCAGGGCTATTGTCATGGCGATTTTTCTCTGATTTGAACTGATCGGCCAGGATGATCGTGAGATCGTCCTGGACGATCATGCCAATTTTCAATCATCCTATTTTGCATCCAGGGTGATGCTCTGGACGATCTTTATTGATTTGTACTGATCAGCCAGGCCGATGTCCATATCGGCCTGGACGATTTAGTCGGCAACTTGGAATTAATGAGCTCCTTCGAAGCTCTTTTATTTAAGAGCTCATGTTCAACATTTTCAAGACCTTTGGCTACTGCCTTGACCTGAGAAGACCTTGACGAGAGAAAGAGAGAGAGGAGAGAGAGAGGATCTTGTGAGGGGGAGCTTGTGAGGGGATTCACAAGGGTTGCTTCAAGGATCGCTCTGCTTTATCTTCGTCTAGAGTTTCTCATCCGTGGAAGGGTCGGTAGAGGTAAGGAGTTTGCTTTTGGTTTTGGTTCTCTTCCAGCTTCAGGAGGAAGCTAAAGGAGGTAGGTTCTCTGCCTTGCGGGGTGGCAAAAACGAGATTCTTGTGAGGGCTTCTCCGCCTAGCTGTGGGGGCTAAAGGAGAGTCACGTTTTGTAGTGCAATACTTGGAGGGTGCCTCCAAGGAGTGGACGTAGGTCGAGTCGACCGAACCACTATAAATTTCCGTGTTCTTTTTCTTGCTTCCGCACTTTTAAATTCCGTATTTAGTTCTGTGGTGTGATTTGGTTTATGTAATTTTTTTTCTTTGTGAAAAGAGTTTTTAAAATACCAATTCACCCCTCCCTCTTGGTTAGTTTTGGACTAAGTTCATAGGGCTTAACATCCCTAACGAACTTTCAAGTGGTATCAGAGCGGGATTCAAAAGTGAAAGTTTGAAAACTTTTTTAATTTGATCCATGGCTAACATTGGGAATTGCAACACTACGGAAGGGTATTCTATTACCCGACCTCCTCTATTCGATAACCTACCTTTTGACTTTTGGAAAACCCGCATGTCAACTTTTTTATAATCTACTGATTATCGCATGTGGATGCTTATTCAAGAAGGTTATTCTCCACCTTCTCGTGAAATTATTGGTGTTAAAACTGAAGTTGCTTTTACTGAATGGACTTTTGATGAACGATATTTAGCTCAATTAAAAGCAAAATGTTTGAACTATTTTTTCTGTGCTTTGAAATCTGAAGATTACATGCGTGTTTCAACTTGCAAAACTGGTAAAGAAATTTGGAATAAATTGTGCATCACTTATGAAGGTATTAATGAAGTTAAACAATCCCGTTTGAACTTTCTCTTGCATGACTATGAACTTTTTCGTATGAAACCTCATGAATCGATTTCTGACATGTACACTAGGTTTACTCAGATAGTTACTTCATTGCATGCAGTAGGAAAGGAACTTTCAAACTATGAAAAAGTTAACAAGATTTTGAGATGCTTGCCTTCGTCTTATGATTCAAAAATCACTACAATCACTGAATCTAAAGATTTGAACATCTATTCTATTGATAACTTACTTGGCTCACTCATTGCTAACGATCAAGGGGTGAATCAAAGAAATGTTGATGCAGGTAAAAAGAAAAAGGAGAAAACAATTGCATTGAAGGCTTATAAACCGGATTCTGAATCTTCCAGGTCTGAAAGTGATGAAATTGCCTTCATCACAAGGCAAATCAAAAATTTTCTAAGGAATAAACAAAAGCATCATCAAAGTTGGAGAAAAGGTAAGGATCATAAACATGTTAAAGGATCTTCTGATGTTGTTTGTTTTGAATGCAGGAAGCCTGGACATGTGAGAACCGATTTCCCTACGCTTAGAGATCGATCAAGCAAAGAAAAAGGTGAAGAGAAAGCTAAGTCTAGGAAGGACAAGAAGGAAAAACATAGGAGCTTTTGGGCAAAATCTGGTACTGATTCCTCTGAGACTGAACCAGAGGAAGAGACTACAAACTTGTGTTTCATGGGAAAAGATCAAAGTGATCAAAAAGAGGTATGTGAACTTTCCTAAGATCAACTTCTTGAAATTTCAAAAAAAATTCATGCATCATATAGGAAATTAAAGAAAACTCATGCTAGCTTGAAATTAGAATTCTTAAATCTACAAAAAGAGCATGAAATTTTGATTAAAGACCATCAAACAATTGATTCAAATCACATGGCTTTACTTGATGAATTTGATGAGTTAAATAAAAATCATGGTGAGTTAGTTGGAGGGCATGATGCATTGAAAATATCACACACATCTCTTGAATCTGATTTTAAGAAGTCAAAGGAGATAGAGAAAAATTTGAGGATTGAAAATGAAGTTTTAAAAAGCACAAACTTGAAGTTTCAAAATGATTTAGAAGAATATAAGAAAACTAGGATGACTGCTACTTCTAATCAATTGTCAAATCCTAAGAAGAGGCATTATAACTCAAATCACTTAAGAAATCCCTTTCCTGGAGTTAGATGTTTTTCATGTGGCATGCTAGGACACATCTCACACACTTGCACGATTCACCATAGTACACATTGGGTGTGGAGACCTAAGGTGCATGATCCACAATATATCACACATGCATTGCATTCTTCTCTTCATAAAAAGGAACCCAAACCTGCTTGGATTCCTAAATCTAACATTTCATAATTTTGCAGGAAGGCTCTCACAAAAGACCTCGTGAGAGTATGTGGTACCTGGACAGTGGATGCTCTCGACATATGACTGGTGATGCTAGCCAGTTTGTTGTACTAGACTCCATGACTGGAGGCAAGGTTACTCTTGGAGACAACACCACCAGGAAGGTGGTAGGAGCACGTATTATCGGTAATTCCAAGAACCATATGATTGAAAATGTTTTGCTTGTAAATGGATTGAAGAACAACTTGCTCAGCATCAGTTAATTCTGTGACAAAGGCTTTATCGTGCAATTCTTCGTGGATTCATGCATTGTAAGTTTAAGTAACAATACTATTTTGCAGGGAAAGAGGGTCAACAATGTCTATATGCTTGATTTAAATAACATTGAATGTGCTGCTTCTTTTTGCTTAAAAACTGTGATTGATGATTTTTGGTTATGACACAGATGGCTTTGGCATGCTAGTATGAAAACCCTTAGGAAAGTGACCCAAAAGGACCTAGTTAAAGGTGTCCCCAAACTTAAGTTTACAAAAGACCACCTTTGTGATGCTTATCAACTAGGAAAGCAAGTTCACTCTTCTTTTCACCCCATTAAAGACATTAGCACCTCTAGACCTTTAGAAGTCCTTCACATGGATTTGTTTGGACCCATTAGCACTGCTAGTTTGGGAGGGAAAGTCTATGGTTTTGTGATTGTTGATGACTACTCAAGGTTCACTTGGACTAGATTTCTTTCACATAAAAATGAGTCTTTTGAGGAGTTTAAAACCTTTTCTACTTGGATTCAGAAGAAGCTAGGTTGTGAGATTTTGACCATCCATAGTGATCATGGGGGAGAGTTTGAAAATGAAACATTTGGAGATTTTTGTGAGGACAAGGGGATTAGCCACAATTTTTCTGCCCCTAGGACCCCTCTGCAGAATGGGGTAGCTGAAAGGAAGAATCGGACCTTGGTGGAAGCCGCTAGAGCCATGCTTGCTGAGTATTCACTTCCAAAATTTTTTTGGGCTGAAGTGGTTAACACAGCTTGTTATGTGTTGAATAGGGTGAATGTTAGAGCCAAATTAGAAAAGACACCCTAAGATCCTTAAGGGTAGGACACCCAATCTTTCCCACCTTCATGTCTTTGGTTGTAAGGTTTTCATTCACAATAATGGGAAGTCTCACTTAGGAAAATTTAATCCTAAATCTGATGAAGGAGTATTCTTGGGATATTCTAGTGTTGGGAAGTCTTTTAGGGTATTTAACAAGAGAACTTTGATGGTGGAAGAGACAACCCATGTAGTTTTTGATGAGTCTGATCCTAAGAAACATGGAGTTGAAGATGATGATGTTGGAGAGATTACAAGTGGGTTAGAAAATTTGGGGAAGGATAGTGAGCACCTAAGTGATAGAGGAGTAGAAGGAGTCACCCAAGGAATAGAAAATTTTGATGAAAGGAGAGAAACTTCACACACTTTGCCTAGAGATTGGAGATACTCTACTAGTCACCCCAAGAATTTGATCTTAGGAGACCCTTCTAGTGGAATTAAGACTAGACATGGACTTAGGAAGGAGATGAACCACTCTGCCTTTATTTCTATGACTGAACCCACCACCATTAACCAATCCCTTTCTGATGAGTTTTGGATTTTAGCAATGCAAGAAGAGTTGAATCAATTTGTTAGGAATGATGTTTGGGAACTTGCGGAAAGACCTAAAAGACAAAGTGTAGTTGGGACAAAGTGGGTCTTTAAGAACAAAGTGAATGATTCAGGAGTGGTGGTGAGGAATAAAGCAAGATTGGTGGCTAAGGTGTACAATTAAATAGAAGGGATAGACTTTGAGGAGACGTTTGCCCCTGTAGCTAGATTGGAAGCCATTAGAGTGCTATTAGCCTTTGCCTGTTATAAAGGATTTAAGCTTTTTCAAATGGATGTCAAGTGTGCCTTTTCAAATGGGGAGATAAAAGAAGATGTGTTTGTAGAACAACCTCCAGGTTTTGAGAGATCACAATTTCCAAATCATGTGTTTAAATTGAAAAAGGCATTGTATGGTTTAAAGCAGGCACCAAGAGCTTGGTATGAGAGGCTTAGCACATTCTTACTAGAGAGGGAGTTTGTCAAGGGGAGCGTAGACACCACCCCTTTTCTTAGAAGAGTTGGAGATGATTTACTCATTGTTCAGATTTATATTGATGATATACTTTTTGGATATTCTAATAAAACATTATGTGATGATTTTTCTAAAACAATGAGTAGAGAGTTTGAGATGAGTTTGATGGGAGAGTTGTCATACTTTTTGGGGTTTAGCATAAAACAATTAGAAGATGGAACTTTTCTAAATCAAACAAAATACATAAAGGATATTTTGAAGAAATATGAGATGGACAAAGCCAAGCCAATTAACACTCCCATGACTTCTAGTGCTCCATTGGATAAGGACCCAAGTGGTAAGTCTGTTGATCAGAAGAAGTATAGAGGCATGATTGGATCTTTACTTTACTTGACTGCAAGCCGACCTGACATCATGTTCAGTGTTTGCCTTTGTGCTAGGTTTCAAGCTGACCCTAAGGAATCCCACATGACTGCTGTTAAGAGGATTTTTAGATACCTTTTGGGGACACAAGGACTAGGAATTTGGTACACTAGAAATAGCACCTCTTTTGAGATTATTGATTTTTCTGACTCTGATTTTGCAGGATGCAAGGTGGATAGAAAAAACACTTCTGGAACTTGCCAATTCATTGGACAATCTTTGGTCTCTTGGTCTAGTAGGAAGCAAAACTCTATTGCAGTTTCCACTGCTGAAGCTGAATACATTGCTCCTGGAAGTTGTGTGGCACAAGTCCTTTGGTTGAAATAACATGTATTGGATTTAGGATTACATGTAAGTACCATCTCAATCTTTTGTGACAATACTAGTGCCATATGCATCTCTAAGAATCTTATCCAACATTCAAGGACTAAACACATCGACATTAGGCATCACTTCATTAGAGATGATGTGACTAAGGGAGACATTGAGTTACACCATGTGACAACTGAAAATCAACTGGCAGACATCTTTACTAAACCACTGGCCTTCGATACTTTCAGCTCTTTAAGGACCAGGTTGGGTGTGATTGACATAAATGCATGAAAATTTTTTTTTCTTCTTTGTTTTTTCTTTTGCTTTTTATTTTCTTTTGCTTTTGGTTCTTTTTGCTTTATCTTTTTTTTTTTAGTTTTATTTTTCCCTTTTGTCTCTCTTTTCTTAGTTTTCAAAATCATCGCTAATATGATACTATATTCCATGTCCTTGCCTTTGGAAATTTGTAGTCAATATGTTTTCATATACTTAATCTCTTAGATAGTAGGAAGATTTTGTGATTGTGTCTCTTTCTCTAACCTATTTTAGTGGCATAGTTTTCTTTTCTAATCAAAAGTCTATCTCAAATTAAGGATTGTTTATGAAATTAGGATCTTTTCTTAAGCTTGCTTAAGCAAATCTATCTTGTATTTATAATGATTAAAGTCTTTTTGTCACATCAATAAGATCCCTCGTTACTCTTGTCTTTGATTATTAATCCTGCTTGTGGTAATTCTTCCTTATGTTAGAGAGAGAGAGCTCCTATTCTCTAATATCTGAGAAGATATATTCACAACTAAGATTTTTTTAAGGGATTATAAAAAAGAATCTAGCTTGCAAAAATAAAAAAAAATTGGCCAATGATTAAAAAAAAAAAAAAATTGGCATCAGCCAACAAAAGAAGCGCAAAGACGCCAAAAATTGAAAAATCTATAAAAAGATGCGCAAAGCGCCACAAAATTGACAAGAGGCATAAAATGAGCCAACTCAAAAGCAAGCTACTCTCTCTTTTTAAATCTCTTAGAACTTAGAAGTTTTGGTTCTCAAAGGCTTGATCTCGATTATTGTACGATTGTGACAAATCCACCTTACTTCATTATTTCATGAAGATATTTTTCTTACGACAAGTGGTAGGTGGATTCCTTTTCTCATATCCAATTAATTATTTGAGATAGGTCATTGGTTTCCAAAGACGATTCTACCCTAAGAAAATGTTTTGAGCTAAGGGTAACCATGATCGGATATTCTACTATTCTATAGATTTTTAGAGCTTATTAACACATTAACTCACAAATTTTTAAATCAATCACATGGAATATTATATCATGTTCTTGCCTTGGTTTAAAAGAAAAAAAAAGAAGGAATCTCTTTTGCTTTGCTTTCTTGTACCTTCCTTTTTGATATGTCAAAAGGGAGAGAAATTTATGAGGTTCTTTTTTCATCAATCCTGAATTTTTGCTATTAACTATTTTTCGTAGTGTTTTGTCATCATTAAAAAGGGGGAGATTGTTGCAAATTTATTTTTCATGACTTATGTTTTGATGATTGACAAACACTGTTTCTCTTGGACTGCTTGTAGCTTCTAACTTTTCAGGAATCAAAGATCAGACGATCAAGAAGAAGCCAGTTCAGGATTGCGTAGGTTTAGGGTTGAGTCAGTCTGTATTTTTGTTTTTCACTTATTGAGTCTACTTGTAATGGTCAAAGAGACTGATGCTAAGTAACCCTTCACACACACACTTGAGAGACTTAAAATTTTTATTTTTACTCATATCGACCGGGACGATTTTTGGATCGGCCTGGACGATCAGCTCAAAACAGAAAGTCTAAATAAGGATTCTTAATTAAGGCAGCCATCATTAACATATCGGCCTGGACGACACGTGTATCGGCCAGGACGATAAGCTCAAAATAGAAAGAAGTTGCCTCCATAGATAATTAACGTATACTATATTTTTAAATTATCGGCCAGGACGATCCTAGGATCGACATGGACGATATTCACAAATTATGCCATAATTGTTCAGGAAATCAAGGGAGTAATTAAGGATTATTGATACGATCATATCGTCTTGGACGATCGCAGGATCAGCCAGGACGATCCAGTCAAAAACCTTAAGTTACTTCAGGACGATCAATATCGGCCAGCTCGTATCCAGGGCTATTGTCAGGATGATTTTCCTCTGATTTGAACTGATCGGCCAGGACGATCGTGAGATCGGCCTGGATAATCAAACTAATTTTCAATCATCCTATTTTGCATCCAGGGCGATGCTCTGACCGATCTTCATTGATTTGTACTGATAGGCCAGGCCGATGTCCATATCGGCCTGGACGATTTAGTCGGCAACTTGCAATTAATGAGCTCCTTCGAAGCTCTTCTATTTAAGAGCTCATGTTCAACATTTTTCAAGACCTTTGGCTGCTGCCTTGACCTTGAGGAGAGAAAGAGAGATAAGAGAGAGAGAGGATCTTGTGAGGGGGAGCATGTGAGGGGATTCATAAGGGTTGCTTCAAGGATCACTCTGATTCATCTTCATCTAGAGTTTCTCGTTCGTGGAAGGGTGGGTAGAGTAAAGAAGTTTTCTTTTGGTTTTGGTTCTCTGCCAGCTTCAGGAGGAAGCAAAAGGAGGTAGGTTCTCTGCCTTGTCGGGGTGGCAAAAAGAAGATTCTTGTGAGGGCTTATCCGCCTAGCTGTGGGGGCTAAAGGAGAGTGATGTTTTGTAGTGCAATACTTGTAGGATGCCTCCAAGGAGTGGACGTAGGTCGAGTCGACCGAACCACTATAAATTTTTGTGTTATTTTTCTTGCTTCCGCACTTTTAAATTCCGCATTCAGTTCTGTGGTGTGATTTGGTTTATGCAATTTTCTTTCTTTGTGAAAAGAGTTTTTAAAATACCAATTCACCCCCCCTCTTGGTTAGCTTGGGACTAAGTTCATAGGGCTTAACATCCCTAACAAACTTTCATGGTGTTTACTTTATTGTTGTGTGCTGGATTTTTTGTAGTTTTCACTGCATGTTGTGGATGAAATTGCTTTGCTGTCTCTGCTTACTTTTTACCGCACTCTGTGGATGGTTGATGTGTTTGGCGACTAGATTGCCCTTAGGTTATGTATGATCTGGATGTTCACACAGTTTTCTATAGGTTGCAACGCTCATGCAGAGCAATAAAAAGGGGGCTAAATTCATAAAAATTCATAACTGTTATAAATTCTTTGCACAGGTGCTTCAGCTGCTAAAGCCCCCAAATAAAAGGAGCGTGGCCAGTGTGTTTACCTTTTTTTTCTGCATATATATAACTGCTTGGGAATAACTTTTTTTTATACATATTAACTGCTTAGGATAACCTTGCAGGTGAGTCTAGATTTTTATTTTTTTGATATAAATGTAAGTTGTATAATTGTCAAGTGTTGTGAAAGTTAATTTTGAATTGGGATACATAGGTCCAAAGCTTGGATTCCAAAGAGGAAAGGATGCCCCTATGGAAAGTATTCCTTTTCCATTTGGAATTCCAAATTTGGATCATACATTTTCTATACCCAAAGAGGAAAGAGTGGCTTTCCCCTTAAAAGGGAAGTGCCCTCTAATCCATTTGGGTTGTTTACCACGAAGAATCTAAGGGGTTTGAAGAAAAGAAGTCCAAAGAAGAATAAGATTGAAGACATGAAGATTGAGAGTATCCCACTCAAAATGACTTGTGTCATTATTAGGCTTACAATCCGGTTTGTTGTTAGTGGTGCCCGGCCTCTCTACTTTTTGCAAGACCCTGGTTTATAATAAGCAAGGTAATTCTGCCTATGGACATTTATTAATTAATTAATTTATATTTGATTTGTTGAATTGATTGCCTTTAGGATTACGTGCTTTTCTTAGTTTTTTTGCGATTGTGTGCCACTTTTGTTTTCGCCTGGATACCTGAGACTCGTGAGGGTGTGAAAGTTTTCTACTCAAAATCTTAAATGTCTAAAATTTTAGTGAGTCTAAATAATATAAAAAGATAACAAATCTAGGGAATTAGCCGGGGATCGACCCCGGGGTCGCATGCATATTTCTGTATTACTCTTTCCTGGCTTTAGACCCTTCCCCACCTGCAGGTAGAGTCCGGATAGTCTGACCTATGAGGACGAGGTGCCGGACCTGGGGAAGCTCAGTCTTCTAAAAAATTATTTTATAAGCCTGTTTTTAAAATTTCAAGCATATTTGATTTGGAAGTTGTCGACCAGTATGCATTGCATTAGATACAAATTAAAAGAGTCAAAATTTTAATTGCATCAGTTTTAGCATTTTAGCACCCAACATAAGGCAAAGGGACCAATTAGGAAAATCTCTAGATGTCGGCCCCAACTCTCCAAAACTTTAAATATAATGTCCCTACCACTCTTTCATAAAAGACCGGACTCATCTCTTTTAAAACGATTAGGTGATTAGTTGGCTCCCCAATCTAGACCGGGGTAAAACCAAGCATTGCAAGTTAGGTTCGGACGATTGCGGTCTAGTGTCCAAATTAGACTTAGGATCCGGGGTAGATTTTTTATTATAAGACCCCAAATTTTGGGAATATAATCCCAAATTTCTAATAAAATGCTCAACTCTAATTAAAGCTTCATTTCAATCCTAAAACATAAAGCCCAACACTTAGGTTAAGTTAGGACACTTCCAGATGGTTCTGGAATCTCAAAGTGTCCCCTACCTCTCTTCCCTTGATTCTATTAATAAATGTTCAATTTTTATCCACTCCCTCTTGATTTTCCAAAAATCCCATTTATTTTTGATATCACTCCTAGAAAATCTAACAAAATTTCATCACTATTTTAATCGAGAGTTTTCATAGGGGACTCTATCTCCCTACGATGTAATTAACTACGAGGGCTTACGCTCGTAAGAGATTTGGAACCACACGCACTTGATTTTAAGAATTGATTTTTCAAAACTCAATCGAATTTCTTTGGGAAAACTTAAAATACTAGTGATCATTATTATCATATTCAAAGAATTATCATCTAATGATATTTTCTCCCTTCGGGGAGATATATCTTTCTTTGATAAGGCTTTGGATGTGAACCTAACGATCACACTTCTTTAATATTGTTGCTGGATATTCAGTTGAACATCATTTTGACCATTCGGGGCCATATGAAGTTCTCTTTAATATTCAGTCATAATATTCAAGATGGATTTCATAATTCTAAATCTGAACGCCGTTATGAAATTTTATTTTTATCTTTCGAGGTGATATAATCTTTCTAACCAGACGATTCGATTTTAGAATTAAAATTTATCTTTGACTCCCAAAGAAAACCAATATTTTCAAAACATGTTTTCAAAATTCCACCAACAATGGATCACATTACATCCAAAGTGAGTAATGTAATTGTTGCAAATCTATTTTTCATGTCTTATGTTTTGATGATTGACAAACACTGCTTTTCTTGGACAGCTTGTTGCTTCTAACTTTTCAGGAATCGACGATCGGAAAATCAAAAAGGAGCCAAGTTCAGAAATGCGTAGGTTTAGGGTTGAGTCAGTCTGTACTTGTGTTTTTTACCTTTTGAGTCCTCTTGTAATAGTCAAAAAGACTGATGCTTTGTAACCCTTCACACACACACTTGAGAGACTTAGAAATTCTGTTTTTACTCATATCGGCCAGGGCGATTTCTTCTATCGGCCGGGCCGATCAGCTTAAAACAGAAAGTCTAATTAAGGATTCTTAATTAAGGCAGCCTACGTTAACAGATCGTCCTGGACGATACGTGTATCGGCCAGGACGATAAGCTCAAAACAGAAAGAAGTAGCCGCCATAGACAAGTATGGTATACCATATCTTTAAATTATCGGCCAGGACGATACTCGGATCGGCCTGGACGATATTCACAAATTATGCCATAATTGTTCAGGAAATCAAGGAAGTAATTAAGGATGATTGATACGATCATATCGTCCTAGACGATCGCAAGATCGGCCAGGCCGATCTAGTCAAAAACCTTAAGTTACTTCAGGACGATCAATATCGGCCAGCCCGTATTCAGGGCTATTGTCAGGACGATTTTCCTTTGATTTGAACTGATCGGCCAGGACGATCGTGAGATCGGCCTGGACGATCAAGCTATTTTTCAATCGTCCTGTTTTCCATTCAGGGCTATACTCTGGCCGATCTTCATTGTTTTGTACTGATCGGCCAGGCCGATGTCCAGATCGGCCTGGACGATAAAGTCGGCAACTTGCAATTAATGAGCTCTTTTGAAGCTCTTCTATTTAAAGAGCTCTTGTTCAACGTTTTTCAAGATCTTTGGCTGCTGCCTTGACCTAAGAAGGCCTTGAGGAGAGAAAGAGAGAGAGAAGAGAGAGAGAGGATCTTGTGAGGGGGAGCTTGTGAGGGGTTTCACAAGGGTTGCTTCAAGGATCTCTCTGCGTCATCTTCGTCTAGAGTTTCTCGTCCGTGGAAGGGTCGGTAGAGGTAAGGAGCTTTGCTTTTAGTTCTGGTTCTCTGCCAGCTTCAGGAGGAAGCAAAAGGAGATAGGTTTTCTGCCTTGCCGGGGTGGCAAAAAGGAGGTTCTTGTGAGGGTTTCTCCACCTAGCCGTGGGGGCTAAAGGAGAGTCACTTTTTGTGTAGTGCAATACTTGGAGGGTGCCTCCAAGGAGTGGACGTAGGTCGAGTCGACCGAACCACTATAAATTTCTGTGTTCTTTTTCTTGCTTCCGCACGTTTAAATTCCGCATTATTTTCGTGGTGTGATTTGGTTTATATGATTTTATTTCCTTGTTTTAAAAAGAAGTTTTTAAAATACCAATTCACCCCCCTTCTTGGTTAGTTTGGGACTAAGTTCATAGGGCTTAACATCCCCATCGAACTTTCAAGTGGTATCAGAGCTTGATTCGAAAATTAAAGTTTGAAAACTTTTTGAATTTGATCCATGTCTAACTTTGGGAATCGCAACACTACGGAAGGGTATTCTATTACCCGACCTCCACTGTTCGATAACCTACCTTTTGATTTTTGGAAAACTCGCATGTCAACTTTTCTACAATCTACTGATTATCGCATGTGGATGCTTATTCAAGAAGGTTATTCTCCACCTTCTCGTGAAATTAACGGTTTTAAAACTGAAGTTGCTTTTACCGAATGGACTTTTGATGAACGAGATTTAGCTCAACTAAATGCGAAATGTTTGAATTGTTTTTTCTGTGCTTTAAAATCTGAGGATTACATGCGTGTTTCAACTTGTAAGACTGGTAAAGAAATTTGGGATAAATTGTGCATTACTTATGAAGGCACTAATGAAGTTAAACAATCCCGTTTAAACATTCTCTTGCATGACTACGAACTTTTTCGTATGAAACCTCATGAATCGATTTCTAACATGTACACTAGGTTTACTCAGATTGCTACTTCATTGCATGCACTAGGAAAAGAACTTTCGAACTATGAAAAAGTTAACAAGATTTTGAGATGCTTGCCTTCTTCTTATGATGCAAAATATACTGCAATCACTGAATCTAAAGATTTAAACACCTATTCTATTGATAACTTGCTTGGCTCACTCATTGCTTACGAGCAAGGGGTGAATCAAAGAAATCTTGATGCAGGTGAAAAGAAAAAGGAGAAAACCATTGCATTGAAGGCACACAAATCGGATTCTGAATCTTCCGGGTCTGAAAGCGATGGAGTTGCCTTCATCTCAAGGCAATTCAAAAGCTTTCTAAGGAAGAAACAAAAGCATCATCAAAATTGGAGAAAAGGTAAGGATCATAAACATACTAAAGGATCTTCTGATGTTGTTTGTTTTGAATGCAAGAAACCTGGACATGTAAGATCCGATTGTCCTACACTTCAAGATCAATCAAGCAAAGGAAAAGGTGATGAGAAAGCAAAGTCTAGGAAGGACAAGAAGAAAAATCAAAGGAGCTTTTGGGCAGAATCTGGTACTGATTCTTCTGAGACTGAACCAGAGGAAGAAACTACAAACTTGTGTTTCATGGGAAAAGATCAAAGTGATCAAGAAGAGGTATGTGAACTTTCATACGATCAACTTCTTGAAGTTTCAGAAAAAATCCATGCATCATATAGGAAATTAAAGAAAACTCATGCTAGCTTGAAATTAGAATTCTTAAATCTACAAAAAGAACATGAAATTTTGATTAAAGACCATCAAACAATTGATTCAAATCACATGACTTTACTTGATGAATTTGATGAGTTAAATAAAAATCATGGTAAGTTAGTTGAAGAGCATGATGCATTGAAAATATCACACACATCTCTTGAATCTGATTTTAAGAAGTCAAAAGAAATAGAAAAAGATTTGAGGATTGAAAATGAAGTTTTAGAAAACACAAACTTGAAGATTCAAAATGATTTAGAAGCATGTAAGAAATCTAGGATGACTTCTACTTTTAATCAATTGCCAAAACCTAGAGAGAGGCATTATAACTCAAATCACTTAAGAAATCCCTTTCCTGGAGTTAGATGTTTTTCTTGTGGCATGCTAGGACATATCTCACACACTTGCACAATTCATCATAGTTCACATTGGGTGTGGAGACCTAAGATGCATAATCCACAGCATACCACACATGCATTGCATTCTTCTCTTCATAAGAAGGAACCCAAACCTGCTTGGGTTCCTAAAACTAACATCTGATAATTTTGCAGGAAGTCTCTCACAAAAGACCTCGTGAGAGTATGTGGTACCTGGACAGTGGATGCTCTCGACATATGACTGGTGATGCTAGCCAGTTTGTTGTACTAGAATCCAGGACTGGAGGCAAGGTTACTCTTGGAGACAACACCACCAGGAAGGTGGTAGGAGCAGGTATAATCGGAAATTCCAAGAACCTTATGATTGAAAATGTTTTGCTTGTAGATGGATTGAAGCACAACTTGCTCAGCATCAGTCAATTCTGTGACAAAGGCTTCATCGAACAATTCTTCATGAATTCATGCATTGTAAGTTTAAGTAACAACACCATTTTGCAGGGAAAAAGGGTAAACAACGTCTATATGCTTGATTTAAATAGCATTGAATGTGCTGCTTCTTTTTGCTTAAAAACTGTCATTGATGATTCTTGGTTGTGGCACAGGAGGCTTTGTCATGCAAGTATGAAAACCCTTAGGAAAGTGACCCAAAAGGACCTAGTTAGAGGTGTCCCCAAACTTAAGTTTACAAAAGACCACCTTTGTGATGCCTGTCAACTAGGAAAGCAAATTCACTCTTCATTTCACCCCATAAAGGACATTAGCACCTCTAGACCTTTAGAAGTCCTTCACATGGATTTGTTTGGACCCATTAGCATAGCAAGTTTGGGAGGGAAAGTCTATGGTTTTGTGATTGTTGATGACTACTCGAGGTTCACTTGGACTAGATTTCTTTCTCATAAAAATGAGTCTTTTGAGGAGTTCAAAACTTTTTCTACTTGGATTCAGAAGAAGCTAGGGTGTGAGATTTTGACCATCCATAGTGATCATGGGGGAGAGTTTGAAAATGAAAAATTTGGAGATTTTTGTGAGGAGAAGGGGATTAGCCACAATTTTTCAGCTCCTAGGACTCCTCAGCAGAATGGAGTAGCTGAAAGGAAGAACCGGACCTTGGTGGAAGCCGCTAGAGCCATGCTTGCTGAGTATTCACTTCCAAAATACTTTTGGGCTAAAGCGGTTAACACAGCATGTTATGTGTTGAATAGGGTGAATGTTAGAGTCAAATTAGAAAAGACACCCTATGAGATCCTTAAGGGTAGGACACCCAATCTTTCCCACCTTCATGTCTTTGGTTGTAAGGTTTTCATTCACAACAATGGAAAGTCTCACTTGGGAAAATTTGATCCTAAATCTGATGAAGGAGTATTCTTGGGATATTCTAGTGTTGGGAAATCTTTTAGAGTGTTTAACAAGAGAACCTTGATGGTGGAAGAGACAACCCATGTAGTTTTTGATGAGTCTGATCATAAGAAACATGGAGTAGATGATGATGATGTTGGAGAGATTACAAGTGGAGTAGAAAATTTGAGGAAGGGGAGTGAGCACCTAAACAATGGAGGAGTAGAAGGAGTCACCCAAGGAATAGAAACTTTTGATGAAAGGGGAGAAACTTCACATACTTTGCCTAGAGATTGGAGATACTCTACTAGTCACCCCAAGGATTTGATCTTAGAAGACCTTTCTAGTGGAGTTAAGACTAGACATGGACTTAGGAAGGAGGTGAACCATTCTGCCTTTATCTCTATGACTGAACCCACCACCATTAACCAAGCCCTCTCTGATGAGTTTTGGATATTAGCAATGCAAGAAGAGTTGAATCAATTTGTTAGGAATAATGTTTGGGAACTTGTGGAAAGACCTAAGGGACAAAGTGTAGTTGGGACAAAGTGGGTATTTAAGAACAAAGTGAATGATTCAGGAGTGGTGGTGAGGAATAAAGCAAGATTGGTGGCTAAGGGGTACAATCAAATAGAAGGGATAGACTTTGAAGAGACTTTTGCCCCTGTAGCTAGATTGGAAGCTATTAGAGTGCTACTAGCCTTTGCTTGTTATAAAGGATTTAAGATTTTTCAAATGGACGTCAAGAGTGCCTTTTTAAATGGGGAGATAAAAGAAGATGTGTTTGTAGAACAACCTCCAGGTTTTGAGAGCTCTCAATTTCCAAATCATGTGTTTAAATTAAAAAAGGCTTTGTATGGTTTAAAACAAGCACCTAGAGCTTGGTATGAGAGGCTTAGCACATTCTTACTAGAGAGAGAGTTTGTCAAGGGGAGCGTAGACACCACCCTTTTTCTTAAAAAAGGTTGGAGATGATTTACTCATTGTTCAGATCTATGTTGATGATATACTCTTTGGATCCTCTAATAAAAATTTGTGTGATGATTTTTCTAAAACAATGAGTAGAGAGTTTGAGATGAGTTTAATGGGAGAATTGTCTTACTTTTTGGGGTTTAGCATAAAACAATTGGAAGATGGCACTTTTCTAAATCAAACAAAATACATAAAAGACATTTTGAAGAAATATGAGATGGACAAAGCCAAGCCAATTAACACTCCCATGACTTCTAGTGCTCCGTTGGATAAGGACCCAAGTGGTAAATCTGTTGATCAGAAGAAGTACAGAGGTATGATTGGATCTTTACTTTACTTAACTGCAAGCCGACCTGACATTATGTTTAGTGTTTGCCTTTGTGCTAGGTTTCAAGCTGACCCTAAGGAATCCCACATGACTGCTATTAAAAGGATTTTTAGATACCTTTTGGGGACACAAGGATTAGGGATTTGGTACCCTAGACATAGCACTTCTTTTGAAATTATTGGTTTTTCTGACTCTGATTTTGCAGGATGCAAGGTGGATAGAAAGAGCACCTCCGGAACTTGTCAATTCATTGGACAATCCTTGGTCTCTTGGTCTAGTAGAAAGCAAAATTCTGTTGCACTTTCCACTGCTGAAGCTGAATACATTGCTCTTGGAAGTTGTGTGGCCCAAGTTCTTTGGTTGAAACAACAGGTATATGATCTAGGATTACATGTAAGCACCATCTCAATTTTTTGTGACAACACTAGTGCCATATGCATTTCTAAAAATCCTATCCAGCATTCAAGAACTAAACACATTGACATTAGGCATCACTTTATTAGAGATCATGTGACTAAGGGAGACATTGAGTTACACCATGTGACAACTGAAAACCAACTGGCAGACATATTTACTAAACCACTGGCCTTCGACACTTTCAGTTCTTTAAGGACCAGATTGGGTGTGATTGACATAAATGCATGAAACCTTTTTTTTTTAGCTAAATTTTTCTTTTTTTTTTTACCTTCTTTTTCCTTTTTGTGTACCTTAGTTTTAGATCTTCACTGATATAATATCTCTTGTCTTGTCTTTAACAATTTGTAGTTAATATGTTTTCATCCACTTAAACACCTAGATAGTATGAATATCTTGTAATTGTGTCTCTTTCCTTAACGTAGTATTAGTGGCATAGTTTTCTTTTCTAATCAAAAGTCTATCTCAAAATAAAAGATTGTTTATGAAACTAAGATCCTTTCTAAAGCTTGCTTAAGCAAATCTATCTTGTATTTACAATGATTAAAAGTTTTTTTGTCACATCATGATCCCTTGTTACTCTTGTCTTCGATTATTAATCCTGCTTGTGGTAATTCTTCCCTATGTTAGAGAGAGAGCTCCTATTCTCTAATATCTGAGAAGATATATTCACAACTAAGTTTTTTAAAAGAGTCTAAAAGGGAATCTAGCTTGCAAAAATAAATAAAAAAATTTTGGCCAATGATACCAACAAAAGAAGCGCAAAGACGCCAAAAAATTGAAAAATCTATAAAAAGATGCGCAAAGCGCCACAACATTGACAAGAGGCATAAAATGAGCCCACTCAAAAGCAAGCTACTCTCCCTTTTTATATCTTTTAGAACCTAGAAGTTTTGATTCTCAAAGGCTTGATCTCGATTATCGTTCGATTGTGACAAATCTACCTCATTGTTTTATGGAGATACTTTCCTTATGCCAAGTGGTGGGTAGATTCTTTTTCTCATATCCAATTAATTATTTGAGTTAGGTCATTGATTTCAAAAGACGATTCTACCCTAAGACAACGATTTTGGCTAAAGGTAAACCATGAACTGATATTCTCCTATTCTATGGATTAAATGAGATTGGAAATACGTTAACTCACAAATTTTTAAATCAATCACATGAAATACTATATCATTGATGTGCCTTGTTCTTTTTAAAAAAAAAAAAAAAAAAAAAAAAAAAAAAGGGAGAGAAGTTTATGAGGAGAACCTCTTTTACTGTGCTTTCATGTACCCTCCTTTTTGATATGTCAAAAGGGGGAGAAGTTTATGAGGTTATTTTTTTTTCGGTTGCTATTAAATCTTTTTTTAGTGTTTTGCCATCATCAAAAAGGGGGAGATTGTTGCAAATCTATTTTTCATGTCTTATGTTTTGATGATTGACAAACACTGCTTTTCTTGGACAGCTTGTTGCTTCTAACTTTTCAGGAATCGACGATCGGACAATCAAAAAGGAGCCAAGTTCAGAAATGCGTAGGTTTAGGGTTGAGTCAGTCTGTACTTGTGTTTTTTACCTTTTGAGTCCTCTTGTAATAGTCAAAAAGACTGATGCTTTGTAACCCTTCACACACACACTTGAGAGACTTAGAAATTCTGTTTTTACTCATATCGGCCAGGACGATTTCTTCTATCGGCCGGGCCGATCAGCTTAAAACAGAAAGTCTAATTAAGGATTCTTAATTAAGGCTGCCTACGTTAACAGATCGTCCTGGACGATACGTGTATCGGCCAGGACGATAAGCTCAAAACAGAAAGAAGTAGCCGCCATAGACAAGTATGGTATACCATATCTTTAAATTATCGGCCAGGACGATACTCGGATCGGCCTGGACGATATTCACAAATTATGCCATAATTGTTCAGGAAATCAAGGAAGTAATTAAGGATGATTGATACGATCATATCGTCCTGGACGATCGCAAGATCGGCCAGGCCGATCTAGTCAAAAACCTTAAGTTACTTCAGGACGATCAATATCGGCCAGCCCGTATTCAGGGCTATTGTCAGGACGATTTTCCTCTGATTTGAACTAATCGGCCAGGACGATCGTGAGATCGGCATGGACGATCAAGCTATTTTTCAATCGTCCTGTTTTCCATTCAGGGCTATACTCTGGCCGATCTTCATTGTTTTGTACTGATCGGCCAGGCCGATGTCCAGATCGGCCTGGACGATAAAGTCGGCAACTTGCAATTAATGAGCTCTTTTAAAGCTCTTCTATTTAAAGAGCTCTTATTCAACGTTTTTCAAGATCTTTGGCTGCTGCCTTGACCTAAGAAGGCCTTCAGGAGAGAAAGAGAGAGAGAAGAGAGAGAGAGGATCTTGTGAGGGGGAGCTTGTGAGGGGTTTCACAAGGGTTGCTTCAAGGATCTCTCTGCGTCATCTTCATCTAGAGTTTCTCGTCCGTGGAATGGTCGGTAGAGGTAAGGAGCTTTGCTTTTAGTTCTGGTTCTCTGCCAGCTTCAGGAGGAAGCAAAAGGAGATAGGTTCTCTGCCTTGCCGGGGTGGCAAAAAGGAGGTTCTTGTGAGGGTTTCTCCACCTAGCCGTGGGGGCTAAAGGAGAGTCACTTTTTGTGTAGTGCAATACATGGAGGGTGCCTCCAAGGAGTGGACGTAGGTCTAGTCGAACGAACCACTATAAATTTCTGTGTTCTTTTTCTTGCTTCCGCACGTTTAAATTCCGCATTATTTTTGTGGTGTGATTTGGTTTATATGATTTTATTTCCTTGTTTTAAAAAGAAGTTTTTAAAATACCAATTCACCCCCCCTCTTGGTTAGTTTGGGACTAAGTTCATAGGGCTTAACATCCCCATCGAACTTTCAGTAATGAGGAGAAACTAGAGAGAATAAATAAATAATGCACTTGGAGCATAGAAGAGAGAAGAATGGAGGTGGGACTTACCCACCGATGAGGCATAATGATAATAAGTTTTCCTTATTTTTCCTTATTTTTTTAAATCTGATTTCTTTCATGAACTTTAAGAATTATGCTTTTGTGAGGAAGGTCATATTTCCAAAGACTGTAGAATTATCTATTAGATCAAACTCCCCATTAATTTCTAAAATCTGAATGTGGATGGTGTTAACGTTGATTCCTCTATGGGCTGTGGTGGTGTTATCAAAGATAATTATTGTAGTCTTATTGTGTTATTTATTGGTCCCTTATAGAGTGGGGTTATTTTCCATGCTACTAATGTGGGTATCATTTATGGTTTAAGGTTATGTATTTCTAATAACTTAACTAATGCTTTTATTGAGGTTAATTCTAATTAAAATTTCCAATTCTTAAATTCTTGTGATGATATGTGTTGCAATACTGATCTTCTTTATCAGGTTAGGGAGAAAGAATCTTTTGATTTTCTTGAATTATTCATTCTATCATATTTACAAAGAGGGTAATGCTTTTGCTACCAGGCTTGCACATTTGGGGGTGAGGTTTAGAGGTTTTTTTGATTTAATTGGGACCAACCTGCATGCCTGGTAGGGCTAGTTTGGGATGAGTTACATTGTGCTTGTGTTGGTCTTAATTTCATGGAGTTCTACTAGAATTTTTGTGGTTGTATTTTTGTTTACTTATGTATTACTTCTTCTATTGTTCTTTTCTATAGCCTCGGTTGGCTTGGGTTTTTGGAGGCTGTGGGCATTATATTTCTTATACTGCCTAATTTGGTTATTGCTTTGGGTGGGCCAGTTGTTAGTGGTCTCTCACTCCTTGGGTTGAATTGTTACTGATTAAGGATTGGTGTGGTTACCTTATTACTGTGGTTATGGCTGGATTTTATTATGATCATTGGTTTGACTATTATGCTTTGATAGTGTTTGGTATATCTATTCTTTAATCCTTATATATATTATTGTCATGTCCCTTTTACCTATCAGATATTTTGCAAGAACTTTTTTGTGCTGATGCTTGATGGATGTGATACGAGGATGGTTGTTTGGAGCCTTTTGAAGTATTTTGGTTTGCTCCTTTTTTGGGTGCTTGTGCTTGAGCACCATAGAATGTACCTAAGTTTTTTATATTGTTGTATAGTGGAGAACTCGAGCTCTTAGGATTTTTCTTTCTTTTTATGCTTGTTATTCCTTTGAGTAGTAGAGAGCTTGAGGTCCTCCTAAGGATGTGTAACTTTCTGTTTAATCAACGCGTAGGCCCCTCTATGGGTTTTCCTTAAAAAAAAAAAAAGTAATAAGTATTCCTAAAAGTATAAAATAAGTAGCATTCAACCATGAATTAAAACTAGAATTTATGATAAATCCTAAACCTTTAAAATTTTAAATAGAAATAAAAGCTAAAATTTGGCTAAATTCAATTAATAATTAATACAGTAAAAATTAATATTTAAATAAAAAAGTCAACAAGTAATTAAAAATAATAATAAATATTAAAATAAAATATATAACATGAACATAAGAACAAAAATAGTACAAAATAAAGACAATTAAATAAATCAAACATTAATCATTTAAATAACATAAATACAAATAATTAAAAGAAATTTAACGAAGCATAAATAACCAAATTTTAAAATTAAATATTAAATAAATAAAGTGAGAGAATGAATGATAAATCTCAATTTAATTTAAAATTTATTATCATAAACATAACTTAAATTAAATAATTTTAATAAAATGGAATAACTTAAATAAACAAAATAAAATAAAAAACTCTATGCATTAGATTTGATTTTTTGGGGGAATCAAATTCATTACAATCAAGGGCCCACTTGACTAAGTGCTAGATTTTTTTGGGGAAATCAGATTTGTTTTTTATTTTTTATCTATACTAGATTTTAGGCTGATCAAAAAGAGTCCCATTTGACCGTTGTTAAGAGAATTCATAGATATCTCTTAGGAACCAAAGACTTATGAATTTGGAATTTGGTATCCTAGGCATAGCACCTCTTTTAAAATTATAGGATATTATGATTTAAATTTTATAGGTTGCCAAGTTGATAGGAAAAACACTTCTAAAATGTGTCAATTCAAAGGATAGTCCTTATTGTCGTATAAAATAGAACTCATGTGCCATGTCTACTACTAAAGCTGTCTATAAAGCCTTAGGAACTTGTATGACCCAAGTCCTCCAGTTAAAGAAACAAATTTTAGATTTAGGATTGCCTGTAGGCATAATTTCAATCCAATGTGATAACATTAGTGTCATATATATTTCAAAGAATAAATTCCACCACTTCATGACCAAACATATTTATATAAGGAACCACTTCATTAAGGACTATGTTACTAAAGGAGACATAAAGCTACATCGTATAGCCATTGAAACTTGCAGTATCTTAAGAACTAGATTAGGTGTAATAGATATTAATGCTTGAAATTATTATTTTCTATTTCTGATGTTTTATTTTTATTTTTTTTATATGTTTATTTCAGTACATGTATTTCTATTTTATATTTTTCATTTTTTCTTATTTTTCCTTCATTATTATTAAGGAATTAGATCAATGCTCACTTCTGATATTGAATTCTAAAATGATATTTTTTCCATCCTTTTTATTTTCGAAATTAGAAAGTAGTGATTGACTTTCCTAAATTAGTTAAAGGAAAAAACATCATTGATTGTCTCTCTTCCTCTAACTCCCTTATTGTGTTAATATATTTTGAATCAAAATATATTTCAAATCAAGAATTAGACTTTAAAATAGAGATCTATTTATTCTTCCTACTATAATCTATCTCATATGAATAATGTTCTAAGTGAATGAATAACTTTCAAATTTTCTTAATCAGGTTGTTACATTTATTATATGGATAAGATATTATTTTGTGCTTTACTCTTCCTTATATTATAGAGTGTGTTTTTCTTATCTTATATTTGGAAGATAATCTCACAACTCAGAGTATTGAAAGATTTTAAAAGGAAGCAAGCTGGCAAAAATATAAAGAGGAATAAAATGAGTCTAAATTTGAAAAGATCCACTATGACTGCAAAACAATTGCAACATTCACAAAGTGTATAAAAAATCAAAAGATGTGCAAAGCATGCCAAATAAATGAAAAAGAAGTACAAAAAATGCCCATAAAGAAAAAAGCTTCCTTTTCTTTTAAATCATAGAAGAAATCCATGTGGCACTTGATATTTTTAAACAACTAAATTTTAAAAATCATTATTTTTGGTTGATTACTCTACCAAATTATTCTATCAGATATTTGTTTTTATGAAATGATGTTTGAAAATATCACTTTTCCTGTCTAATTTCTTTTCTAAATTAGATTTAAAAAAAAAAAGAGAGTTTTGACCATTAAGGCGTCCAAGCTAAGGTTAACAAGATCAATTTTCAAACATTTCTGGATTTTAGTATTGTTTATTCATTTCTTACTAATTTTGAACATACTCATAATGGAATTTAACATTTACTGGAATTGATCAATTCAAAAAAGTTATTAATTTTTATTTTGATTTATGTCTAGTTTTAGCTTATTTTTATGTTGTTTTATGATTTTTGTATTTTGATTGATTTATTTTTAAACCGTCTTGATCATCACATTCCTTCTCTAAGAATTTTTATTTTTTGCTCACATTGTCTAGGATGATCCACATTGTTATGTATAATCTTAACAGAAAATTGAATTAGCGATCACTACACATCTAATGGCTAATCTGAACCAATTAATGGTGATCGTATTGGATGATTCTTATTTCATCCTATATGATCCATATGGCAGAAATGGTTGGATGATTTTAATGCTATCGATACAATTCTTAATGAAACATCATTCTGGAAATTCCATATGTTCATCCTGTATGAAGTTGTTAGTTAATGATCATACAGGCTGACTCCTCGGAATGTTCATCATGTGTCGAATTGCCCCATATGCTTATCATTCTGGATGATATGTCTAACTTTTTCTGACCAATCATGTAGATGAATTCATTGCATATGTTCATCCTGGATGATCTTACAATCATATTCTTTATTCTTTACTCAACTCTTTCCAATACTTTTTTCTGCTCCCTTAAGCTCTATATCTTTATAATAAACAAAGGCAACTGGTCTCAATGAATTATTGAAAGTTCCTCGCAAACTTAGGTTGATCTAAGATTTTTTTAAGTAGCTGATAAGATGCCTACAGCAGATATAAGGATCCTAAAATCACTACCTGCAAAATCATCAGATAGGAGGACCTTCACTTTTAAGTACTACCTTTGTTTGCTCTTACCATCCTATCCTTCATACTTACTCTTGCTTATTCCTTTTGTTATGAACTAATTGTTGAAGTTTTTTTAAGCCGTAGACTGAATAGCAAGGATACTACCCTCTAATCCTCTGTTAATAGGGATCAAGTAGAAATTACCTATCAAGACTTTCATGATTTTCCACATATGTCTAATATTGGTGAAAAATTTATGTTTTAACTTTAAATCATGAGCTTGATTGGATCACTTTCAACACCAACCTTAGGGAATCCAATAGTAACTTCCATATTGCCTAAGTTAGCACTCTTGTTCAGGATGCCTACGTCATCTAACACATACTTGGAAATTCTATCATTCCTAAAGCTTATGATCGACTCAACATACTTCATTATGTCTCAAATAGATTTTAATGCAGCTAATATCTTAATTTGCTATCTTTCAAATATAATCTATATTAGAGATCCGAAACATAAGAGAATACCCAATCTGGCCTTAGGATACATCATAGATTTTATCATAGAATCCAAATACAACTTCTAATTTCTTACACCACCGGATCATTTCCCAATCTTCTATTTTGATACGTCCTTCCATACCATTCAAAGTGCATTTCATTGGTAGGCTTGCTATCGAGAAGCATATGAACATGTTGAAGTTCTAGTTTCTACTCATGCACATATCCCTACTATCTAGAATTCAAAGATAGATTATCCGGTTGGGAGGTTTGACTAATGGGAGGCTAGATTTGACTCCTACATAACCGCGCAAGAGTAGTACTATGCCCAATATATAGCTTGCTTTATGCCTACATATTCTAGCAGTAGCAGCAATATGACTAGGATATGGCCAAGTTTGGGGTAAATTTTGCTTCCATTCATAGTTTCTTTTAGCTCCACCATCACTTACACCTGATCAGGGTGGTTCCTTTTTTTAGCTTGCTTTTTCTTTTTGATTTTTTTTCCTCTATATATGTTGTTCTTTACTTTTGTGATGTATTTTCTATATGCCATTTGCTTTACAATTTTTTTCTTCTTTTGTGATGTCAAAAGGGGGAGTAGTAGTTTATTATTAATTACATGTATATTCTATTATAATTAAGTTTGTTTCGTAATAAGTGTTTAACTTTATTTCCACTTATTATTCTTATTTTGTGTTTATTATTTGGCATTTTCTTTTAAAAAAATAATTTAATAATAATAATAATAATAAAATATATTTTTACTCCCCTTACCTTCTAAATTTCATCATCTAAGGGGGAGTTTTAGAAAATGACAAACAGCTTCAAAATTTTTAATAATAATATTTTTCATCATAAAAAAGGGGGAGATTATTGCAAATCTGGGCCCAAGTATTGTGATTTTGATGATAATATATATTATTATTTCTTTTTACCTCTATTATTGCATATCTATTTTGTTTGCCCTGCTTACTCACCTTTCAGGTCTGCAAGCTCATTTATAATGCAAATGAACTCAGGATCTTGTAGGCTAAGGTTGAGTATATCTATAATGTCATTTATATTGTACTTTTTGTTGAGATAGTTATAACCTAGCTTTTTATTTTTAATGTTCTTGTAACATGTATATTTTTTATGATTCCAAATATTATTGCTTTGATTATAATTTCTCCTAACAAAATTTGGATGCATTTTTTTTGTTGTTTGTGTGAACTAACATTTCAACAAAATCATACTCCAAATTTATGAAGACTTCAAATCAGACCAATTTAGGGTTTACTATAAAAGAAGTCTACATTTTTCATTTTATTGAGTCTAAAAAGTGTGATTGTAATGTAGTAACAGTGCACATACACACACCAGGGGAGAGTTTAAAATCTACAATTTTTAAACTAATTGTACTCTATGAAGTAATTTTGTACAGGATGATTTGCTAAGTTATTTTCTCCTACGAGGAATCAAACAAATAGAAAGTAGAAAATTTTTCTAAGTATGGATCGTATTATATAATATCCCATTCGTATGTATGACGTCAAATGTATGAGTTTGATGGGTCTCTTTTCATCCAGATGAACTTGAAAAAATTTTAAATGGTTCATATCATATGTACGCCATCTAGTGTATGAGTTGGATAGGTCCTTTTCATCTATATGAACTTAAAAAGGTTTTGAACAGTTCGTAATGTACAATTGTCATCATAGTACATATATCATCTAATATACGAGTTGGACGAGTCCCTTTTCATCCCAACGAACTTGAAAATCTTCTTAATTGATTATACCGTATGATTTCATGATCGTACGTACGCCATCGAGGGTAAAAAATTGAGGCGTCCCTCTTCGTGCTGACAAAGATGAAAATTTTTCTAACTATTCATACAAAATGATCTGGGTTCATACTGTACATTCATCATGTATAAAATCATTTTGTATCTATTCACATAAGGTTTTGTACGCTCAAGTTTTTTTTTAACTCTTTGTATGTATGAACATACGATTATATTGTATGATAGTACACACTCAAAATGGAAAATTTCAATTTTTTGGATGATTTTTTGTGTTTTTAATACAAAAGGTCCTTTAAAACTAACATGAAAAATGTTGTTCTTTGTGATTTTTCAAGGGTAAAAGATAGAGTGAGTGTAGGAGAGCGTTTAAGAGAGATTTCTTTTAAGTGGAGTGTGAAGGGTTCATAAGATTACTCAAAGGAAAGGATATCTTTGTGTATTTTATTATCACTCTTCTTTTCTTCTTTGTAGTTACTCGTGAGAAGATATTTGAAGAAGATTTGGTATTCTACCCACACTTGGAGGGTGTGAACAGATGACGGTACTCTGCCGACACTTGGATGATGTGAAAGGATAATGGTACTCTACCGACATTTAGAGCGTATGAAAGGATGACGATATTCTGCCGACACTTGGAGGGTGTAAAAGGATGACGGTACTCTGCCAACACTTGGAGGGTTTAAAAGGATATCGGTTTTCTTCTGCACTAGGGATTTGCAGAAGAGATGTCTTGAAAAGGCTTCTCTGCCATACTATGGGGGCAAAAGTATAGTCACTTATGTAATAGTTCAGTACCTAAAGAGGGAGTCTTTAGGGAGTGGATATAGGTCATATTTGATCAAACTACTATAAATCTTTATGTCTTTTTATTTTTTGTATTTTTATTTTCTATATTTTTGTTATTTTGGTTGAAAAGCTATTTCAAAAAGATAATCATTTTTTAATATTTATTAAAAATGATTTTCTATTTAAAAATTCAAGAGAAAATTTTAAATTACCAATTTACCCCCTCTTGGTTAGCCTTGGGATAATAGTTTAAGTTTAACAAACTATAGGGAATTAATAAGTGGTATCAAAGATTTGTTTCAAAACTATAAGTTTAAACTACTTTCTTAAAATGATGATGGCTATATTTGGAAACCAAAACACAACTAAAGGGTATTTGATCACTAGACCTCACTTATTTGGCAATATACCTTTCAATTTTTGGAAAACATGCATATCAATGTTTCTTCAATCACTTGATTATAACATGTGGATTTTTGTTCAAGAAGGGCATACTAGGACAACTAGCCTGGTAGATAGCATTAGAGTTAAAACACCATTTACTGACTAGACTATAGAAGAACGTGACTTAGCATAGTTAAATGCTAAATGCTTAAATAGTTTCTTTTGTCCACTTAAGTTAGAAGATTACATGTGCGTTTCCACTTACAAAAGTGTAAAGGATATTTGGGATAGACTTTGTATTATTTATGAAGAGACCAATAAAGTAAAGCAATCTATATTAAATATCTTGTTACATGTCTATGAACTATTTCACATGAAACCCAATTAATCTATTTCTAACATGTATACAAGATTTACTCAAATAGTCACTTATTTACATGTATTAGGTAGGGAACTAACGAATGTTGAAATGGTTAATAAAATTTTCCATTATTTGTCTACTTCTTATGATGCTAAAATAACTACGATTATAGAGTCTAAAGACTTAAATGTTTACACTATTGATAATTTTTGGGATAACTAATTGCTTACGAGCAAGGAGTTTGTCAGGAAGATTGATATAGTAGAACAGTGAAAGGAAAAGAACATACTACTGAAAGTAGATGACTAGGAGAATAGTGATTAGTCACAACCTGAGGATGAGGATAATATTGCTTTGATGATAAGGCAATTCAGGAGTTTTCTAAAAAGGAAGCAAAGGAGATGCATATAGAGGAATAGAGGCAAGTTTCACAAAAATGTTAAGTTTTCTAATGATATTATTTGCTATGAATGCAGGAAACCTGGACATGTAAAATTAGAGTGCCCTAATCTCTAAGCCACTCCTAGCAAGGAGATGGTGGATGAGAAAGTAAATTTAAGAAAGGGAAAGAAGAGACTTAAAGAGCTTTTTGGGCAGACTCGGCTTTAGATTCTTTAGAAATAAAAAAGGAGGAGGAAGTTAACAACTTGTGTTTAATGTTCAATAATCTTGATCAGTCAGATCAAGAAGCGGTATGTGATTTAACCTATTTTGAGTTACTTGAAGTTTGTGAAAGAATATATACAGCATATAGAAAACTTAAGAAAGTATATGCTAGAATGAACTAGAATTGCAAGAATTAAAGAAAAAACATGAAATCTTTAGGAAAAATCACGTACATATATATAAAAACAACCAGAGCTTACTTGATGAATTTAATGATTTGACTAAAAAAGAATGATCTTATAAAATCATCATACACTGTATTGGAAAAAGATTTTAAAAATTTTAAGGATGAATATGAGAATAGAGAGCACTATCTAAAATATGATATTAATGTGTTAGAAGATGTAAACATATTTCTTAAGTTGAAAGTGAAAGCTCTCAAGGAAAATAGGATACTCCATATACTTAAAGGTTTTACTAATCCAATTTTGAGGTAAAAATTTTTAAAACCCAGGAAGAGATAGATTTATTATAGTAAATTAAAAAACTAATTTACTTGAGTCAAATGCTTTACTTGCGGGATGATTGGACATATTTCACACACTTGTACTTTAGATAGAAAAAATCATTTAATGTGGAGACCTGAGATGCATAAACCAAGTCATAGCATACCTGCATCTAATTTTATTTTGCTAAAACGTGAACCCAAACTTATTTGGGTTCCCAAGCATAAAATTTGATTGTTTTATATATAAGCTCTCTTATAAGTCCTCATGAGAGCATTTGATACATGGATAATGATTTCTCAAAGCATATGACTGGAGGCACAGAATAATTTATATCACTAGAAGCAAAGAATGGAGGTAAGGTTACACTGGGAGATAACACAACAAGAAAATTGTTGGCACAGGGCTGATCAAAAACTTGCAAAATTTTTTCATAGAAAATTTATTACTTATTAAAGGCTTAAGGAAAATTTTTTTAAGTATTAGCCAGCTATGTCATAAAGTGTATAGCATTAAATGTTTTCCCACTAGTTGTATATTAATCATAAATAGAAATGATGTATTGCATGGAATTAGGGTAAATAATGTTTATATGCTAGATTGTAATTATATTTAAATTCTAATGCTTTTATTTAAAAACAATTTTTTATGAATCATGGTTATGGCCTAGGATACTTTGTGATGTTAGCATGAAAAATTATAGGAAAATTACCTAAAAAGATTTGATTACAGGTATACCAAAACTAGACTTTACTAAGGATCAACTTTGTGATGTATATCAATTAGAAAAATACATGAAGTCCTCATTTAATTTTAATAAGGATCTTAGAACTAGTAAACCGTTGGAGATAATATATATGGATCTTTTTGGACTGGTTAGTACTGTAAGTCTAGGAGGGAAGGTATACAAATTTGTGATAATTATTGATTTCTCAAGATTCAAGTGGGTTAAATTTTTATTTCATATGAATAAATTGTTTGAGGAATTTAGAGATTTTTTGACTTAGAATCAGAGGAAACTAGGGTGTGAAATTTTAATAATTTAAAGTGATCTTGTAGGTGAATTTCAAAATTAAAGATTTAAGGATTTTTGGTAAGAAAGAGAAATTAATCACAATTTTTCTGCACCTAGAACCCTTCAGTAAAATGGGGTAGTAGAAAAAAAGAACAAATTATTAATTGAAGCCACTAGAGCCATATTGGCTGAATATTCACTTCCTAAATATTTTTGGGCTGAAGTAGATAGTACTGCATGTTATATTCTAAATAGGGTGAACATTAGATCAAAATAAAACAAAATACTCTTTGAGCTTCTTAAAGGGAGAACACCTAATTCGTCATATTTACATGTATTTGGATGTAAGGTGTTTATTCATAATAATGGAAAATCTTCTTTAGGAAAATTTAATCCAAAAATTAGATTAAGGAATCTTTCTTGGATACTCTAGTGTTGAAAAATTATGTAGAGTATTTAACAAAAGAACTTTGGTAGTTCAGGAGACCACACATATTATATTTAATGAATATGGAATTTTAGGAGAGTCAAGTTTGGAAGAGAATGATTTAGAAAATAACTTCTAAAGAATTGAGAAGATTAATTTGGAAGAAAACTTGGAGATAAAAAATCCTTTGCCTAGAGATTTGAAATTTTCTAATAACCACCCTAAGGAATTGATTCTAGATGAACCTAGTGAGGGTGTTAGGACTAGGAGTGGACTAAGCAACGAAGTTAATCATTCTACCTTTATTTCAATGATAGAACCAAATGATGTAAATCAAGCACTTTCGAATGAATTTTGGATTTTACCAATGCAAGAAAAATTAAATCAATTTGTAAGGAATGATGTTTGAAATTAATTGCAAGGCCAAAGGATCAAAGTATAGTTTGAACTAAGTGGGACTTAAAAATTAAAATAATGAATCAGGAGTTATTATTAGAAATAAGGCAAGATTGGTGGCTAAGGGGTATAATCAAATTGAAGGGATTGATTTTGAGGAGACTTTTACCCCCGTAGCAAGATTTAAAGCAATTAGGATTTTATTAGCCTTTGCCTAAGTTAGAGGATTTAAATTGTATCAAATGGATGTTAAAAGTTCTTTTTTGAATGGGGTGATACAAGAGGATGTTTATATTGAACAATCTCTAAATTTTGAAAATTCAAAATTCCTAAATCATATTTTTTAATCAAAAAATGTATTATATGGATTGAAACAAGCACCTATGGCTTGGTATGAGAGGTTAAGCACTTTCCTACTTGAGAGATCTTTTGAAAAGAAAGTGTAGACACCACTCTTTTTTTGATGAAATTGGGAGATAATATACTCATTGCTCAAATTTATTTTGATGATATCATTTTTGGATCTATAAATAAAAATCTTTGTGATGATTTTTTTTAAATAATGAGTAGTGAATTTAAAATGAGCTTATTGAGAGAACTTAGTTATTTTCTAGGTTTTAGCATTAAGCAAATTGAGGAGGGAATATTTCTTAGTTATTCAAAGTATGTTAAGGACATTGTCAAAAAGTATGAAATGGATAATGCTAAACCAGTTAGTGCACCTATGCGTTCCTCAGTTCAGTTGGATAAGGACCCAAAGGGAAATTCTAATAATCAAAATGAATTAAGAGGAATTATTGGATCTTTTCTTTATTTGACAACTAGCAGACTTGATATTATGTTTAGTAATTGTTTGTGTGTTAGATATTATTTTGATTCAAAAGAATTACATTTGACAGCAGTAAAAAAGATTTTGAGATATCTTTTGGGAACTCAGAACTTAGGGATTTAGTATCCTAAGTGTTGTTTTTCATTTGAAATTATTGTATATTTAGATTCAAACTTTGTAGGTTGTAGGGTTGATCGAAAGAGTACATCTAGAACTTGTCAATTAATAGAAATTTTTTAGTTTCTTGTTTTAGTAGAAAATAGAATTTTGTAGCCCTTTCTACTATTTAATCTAAAAACATTACCTTATGAAGTTGTGTGGCATAAGTTTTTTTGGTTGAAATAATAGTTAATTGATTTAGGATTTACAATAGGCATAATTCCAATTTATTGTGATAACACTAGTACCATCTGTATTTCAAAAAATCCTTTTTAATATTCTAGAACAAAATATATATACATAAGGCATAATTTCATTATGGATCATGTATCCAAAGGAGAAATTAAATTGAACCATATTTCAACTATAAATCAACTTGTAGACATTTTTATAAAACCACTAGCCTTTGATACATTGGGCACATTAAGAACAAGGCTAGGTGTGCTCTATCTTAATGCTTAGATAAAAGCTTCTACAAACTTGATATATTTCCATGTGTATTTTCAATTTTTGTTTGCTAATGTTTTGTTAGTGTGTCTACTTTTAGATTTTGGTTCTATTTTTTATATTTTCATTGATTTGGACATGTATCACGTATTAAATGTTTTGTTCTTTATATTTCATGCTAAATTTTTTAGTGTTATATTTGTACTATATGAAATTATTTTCATTCTGTACGAATTCTGTAGCTTGTCAATCATTATTTTTGACTAAATATATAAAGTTTTAATTTTTTAACATAGATTGTATTGTACGATACTGCTATCATGCCATATTATCTATTTTAATTCATCTGTACGCATATAGATGATTATTCGGGTTGAATTAATTATTATAAATGATCATACATACAAAATTTTAATTTGTCTGTACAAACCACGTGTCATTCTCTATAGGAGATGAACCTAGCCATCATTAAAATTATCTTAACTAACTAATTGTCCCAGATGAACGCCTATTAATTTTTTTTTTGAAGAAAATGCAGCAAAATGCATTAAAAAAGAAAATCTTCAACCGATTCCTCCTTATTGGAAACTTTATTCAAAGAATTTTGGAGATACTTGATGACATTATGATTATCCCCTTCAATGATAATCCCTTTAGCTTCAAAGTTCAAACTATGATGAAAAAATTTCAAAGCCCGTATAGCCTTAAGCTCCAAAAAACAAATGTCTCAATGGACACATTTGATACCGAAGGAAAAAAGAGACCTTCCTTTATGGTCTCTAAAGGCTCCTACAATTCCGGCTCCATTTGAGTTTAAGAGAGCAGCATCAAAGTTACCCTTAGTCCACTCGGGTGGAGGAGGGTGACAAGAAGAATTAGATAGCTTAGAAAGCTTATTGGCTCCCCAGTGGTCCAAGAAGATAATACAATTTGAAGAAGATGTAGCTATTTCAACAGCTTTAGCAGAAAGAAATCCCATCCCCAGCTCTTTCCCACCATGAGTGACATTATTTCTTCTTTTCCAAGAGAAATAAACCACTGTATTGTAAAGATTAGCCAAAAAAGGATTTGAATTTATCAAAACCTTTAGATTATTAATACAATCTGACAAAGAATTATATCTAGGTAATGTGAACCCCCAATTGTTTAATATCTCAAACAATTGAAATAACTTTCCACAGCTATTCGCAATGTGCTACTTCATTTTAACTACGGTGCATCCTCTCGGATAGGAATTATTTTGTATTATCATTTTGTACATAAGTAAATCAAAAGTTGGAATGCCATTATTTAGTAATCTCCACCAAAAACAAAGAACTTGTGGCGCTAATTTAACGAACATCAGCCACTTCCAACAAATATTCTTTGTACAAACTGGATCATGGACCGTTCTTTCCAAAGAAGCCAAAGATTTACCGAAAAATTTCTACCGAAGTTCCTTGGAGTCTACAGCATCTTCTTTCTGAATTTGCACTTGTAAAATCATCTTCAGTAACTCAATTCCAAAGTATTTCTTAAGCTCAATCTAATCCCATTCCCTTTCTTTAATAAAGAATTCAAGCTTTGGAAAATCCTCTACCATAACATTGATAAATGTTGGCCATTTAGATATACTCCTGTTAAGAAGCCACACATCTTATAGAGTATCAATGGATGAACCTGTAGCTACCTTCCATTCCCAAAGGATGCAGGGATTGCATTCCTTTATGTAAAATTTTCCATGTAACAGTGAAATTCTTTTTCCTTACTTCAATGCAAATATTATTCCCATACTTTGCTTTTAAAGTCATGTACATCAATGAATTGGATCCTTTAATGAATTTTCAAGCATATATAGATCTAAGAGGACCAACCATAGATGTAGATGAATGAATTCCAGCTCCCCCATCTTTATAAGGTTTACATAACACATCCCATGAGATATAATGCATACCTGTAGCATTATTCAATTTTTTCCAAATGAATTCTCTGTACATCTTCTCTAATTTCTTCAAGATGTTAATGGGTACCGAAGAATGAGAAACATAAAAAATATGAATAGCAATCAAAACTGTCTTCACCAAAATAAGTCTTCCTGGCAATGAAAAGAACTTGTTTCCCCAAGTGTTAATTTTGGCCGCTGTTTTTTCAAGAATGAAAAGAAAATCTTAAGACTCCATTCTTCTTAAGCAAAGATTTGTTCCCAAATATTTCAACTCTTGCACCTCCTTATATTTGAGAATTTTTGAAAAAGACTTCTTTGCTCTATTAACCGACTTCCCATAAATAGTAGCAGATTTTTTCAGATTAACTGACAACCCTGTCCATTTACAATAGTCTTCAATGATCCTTTTTAACATTTTCAAATGTACAATTTTGGCTTCTAAAAATAGAAGTACATCATCCGCATATAAAAGGTGGAAAACCTTTGGAGACAAAGCAGACACTTTTATCCCTAAATATTTTCCATTTTGGTACAAATTATCAGATAAAAGTTGGGAGCATAAGATGAAAAGATAGGGAGAAAGTGGACATCCTTGTCTAGATCCACTCTTAGCTTCAATCCAATTTGATTTGATACCATTGAAAAGAATAGAAAAAACTTTGGATTTATAACACACTCGATTAGAAAATTTGAAAAAGCCAAAGGAAATCCAAAGTAATTCAGAACATTCTTCAAAGAATTCCAAGACATACAATCATATGCTTGTTCCATATCAATTTTCACTGCCACCATCCCTTTCTTAGATTTAGAAAATCTAAATTTGTGAAATAATTCTTGAACCAAAAGAACATGTTCCGAAAGTGATCTTCCTTTTAAAAAAGCAGCTTGATTTTTTGAAATCAACTTATTGATTGCCAAATTTAGTCTATTTAATAAATTTTTTGCAACAATTTTATAAATAAACAAACATAAGATAATAGGATGAAAATGAGAAGGATCTACCAGATTTTGGACTTAAGGAATAAAAACCACCATTGTTTCTTTCCATTTAGCATTCATCTTTCCCGAAGAAATAAAATGAGAAATAGCCTTCCAAATATCCTGAGCAATTAATTTCCAGTAAGCTTTGATAAAGTAATAAGGAATACCATCTATTCCAGGTGAGATATTGCTTCCATGACTCATAATAACTTTCTCAACTTCCTCAAAAGTATAATTTGCCTCCAGCAACCCAACATCCTCTATGCTTAATGCTCCCTGGTTCTTTGGCCAACCAAAAATAAAATAATCCCTCTCCTTCCAATTTTGAGATAAAAAGTTTAAGAAGGTTTGTTCAATGGTATTTTGATCAGTAACCATTTCCCCAACTTTGTTCTTCACTTGTTTGATAAAATTTCCATTCTTTCTACCTTTTGTAAAGGCATGAAAAAAATGAGAGTTAATGTCACTCTCCTTCATCCACTTTAACTTCACTCTTTGTATCCACCACACATTTAACCGAGCAATAGTGATGTTCAGTTCATGGACTTTAGATTTGAGTAAGAAGATAGATTGTTCAGAATTTCCATCACCATTAGCTTCTTCAAGTTGCAAATCAGCCACCACTTTTTTGAATTTATCTTTAAGTTCCAATAATTTTTTGTTTTTAGTTCTACTCCAAAAGAATAGAGCTCTTAACACTATATGAAACTTCTTATTCAACACCTCCATAGGATCACCTTTAAGTTGCTTACTTCATGTTTTCTTCACTACATTGAAAGATGCAGGATACGAGAGCCAGACATCTTCAAACCTCAGCATTTTAGATTTTTGAAATTCTAGTTTAGTATCCCATATACCCGAGATTTTACCATTTCCAACTATTGATAAAGAAGCAAAGCTCAATGCATTAGATGCAATAATCAAGGAGCTGTCCTCACCACTATTATGAACCAATTTGTTTTTTGACTTCCATGTGAAATACACCACACTACAATACAGATTAATCATAAAAAGAACTTTATTTTACAGTCAATTGCAGCAATCAGATAAGGAATCCAATTCTGGTAAAGAAAACCCCCATTTGCTAAGTTGGTTTAATACTTCCTTAAGTTTTACACATCTAACCGCCACATGATCTTCATTTTCAGTTTCATTACAGGCAATTTCAATTTCTTAGTAGCCTTCTATATTTAAGGAAATGGGTTGTACGTAAAGCTTAGTTAAAGATTCTCCACCACAAAATTTCTACTATAGGATTCAACTTACTTTTATTGATCCAGCTCCAGAATAGCTGCAAACATTTGTCCATAACTGTTAATTAAAACACTATGGCAGATATAGATTTCCCTATTTTAAGTACACCAATTCCATCTTATCCTCCTTCATATCATGATGGATTTTAACTTGGGAAATCAAGCTAAACAGCTCACTACCCACATATTTCTTCATTTCTTCTTTATTCCAACTACCATTGGATATAAAATTTAAAACCACAATCTGCTGTTGTCATGAGGGATGACAAATGTTGGCCATTTGCAAAAGCTTTTATCCAATATCCAAGTGTCTTTGAATACATCAATTTCCTCACCATTTGCAATATTCCATCTAATTAAAGGTTTAAGAGCTTTACCTCCATCTTTGAGCATTTTCCAAGCTAAAGATCTCGTCCTCCATGAGTTATCAGTCCATAATTCTCCATATTTATAATATAGCACTTTGTGGATTCAGGTGTCTTTGTCATTTACATATTTCCAAGCTAATTTGGCTCTCAAAGCTCCAACTTTGGTCGAATAAGAATGAAGTGATCTGCCTCCCAATTTTCTAGGAAGGCACATTGTTTCCCAATTGACATAGTGGATACCCTGTCTCCCATTTACTTTGTTCCAAATGAAGTTTCTACAAGTCTTGTCTACCTCTTCAAGTATACTCTTTGGAACCAAAGAGTTGGTGCACTGGAATGTAGTATAAGCAAGTAAAGTAGATTTGGATATTAAAATTTTACCAGGTAATGAAATAATTCTTCCTCCCCACACATTAGTCATCTTTATAGCCTTTTCAATGATGAAATGGAAATCTTCCCTTGTTAATCTTCTCAAAGATAGCTTGAACCCAATATAATACATCTCCTTCACTACTATAAAACCATGAGCCGAGAGATTTTCTTCCTTCTTATCTTTTTTACATCTTTTCCAAAACTCATACAAGAATTAATGGTGTTAATCCTTTGTCCTGACCAACCACAAAAATTATCCAAAATAATTTTGATTCCTTTAACTGTCTTCAAATTTGTCTCAAAGAAGATAATCAAATCATCAGTATATAGCAAATATGAGACTCTAGGTCCATTCATACACAACTGAACACTAATAGAATCCTCCCTTTGTTTAAAAGCATTTGTCAACAATTGGGAGCATAGGATAAAAAGAAATGGAGACAAGGGACATCCTTGTCTAAAACCACTTTTCCCACTTATGCATTCAGTGAAACTCCCATTAATCAAAAGACACACATACGGATTGATTGAGGAGATGTCCTAGAAAGAGAACATCTGGATTTCTAGAGAGAGAAAGTTTGCCGCCTGGTTTAAATTCAGTTTTGCGCGGGTTTCCAGCGATCGGCGGTGGAGGCGTCGGAGGATCGCCGGCGTTGTTCTACCAGTATCATGAATGTTCCACGACCATACGGATCTTTATGCTCCAAGGGTACATTTTCAAATTGTATTTTGATTAGAGAAGGAGAAGGACCTCCGAGCCGTCAAGTTCTTGTTGAAGGCAAGGGCAAGAACATTATGATGGAAAGTATGGCTGGGAAGAAGAATATGGCTATGAAGAATAATCCAGGTTTGGCATTTTTTGAATCCACAGCTTTGGATGATTTAATTTTACATGTGAATAAGTTTCTGGAGTTCTTGGTAGGCATAAGGGGCGTATTATTGAAGATGAATTGAAGTCGGTGGAGGTTCTGAATGTGGATGAAAATGTGGATTATGGTAAGGTTCAAGTGAAGGATCAAATGGATGAAGGAATCCAGAAGACCAAGATGAATGATAGCCACATAAAGGAGGATCTGAGTTTGGGTGAGGTTACTAAAGCTTGGTCGAATCCGAAGCAAATAATGATATCATTCAATAGGGACCAGGTGGAATTTTCAGAGGATGGTATTTCTGTCAACTTGAATGTAGATATGGAGGTAAAGAATTCTTAAATTTTGAATAATTCGGTGGTAATTAATGTGTTGGGTAATAATGTGCCATTTTCGGTTTGCAGTACAGAGCTGAGGAGACAATGGAGCAAATACGGTGGATTTCACTTGACGTCTATTGGTATGAACTGGATTTTATGTTCATTCCAAACGAGTGAGGTGGTAGAAGAAACTTTGAATGGTGGACCATGGTATGTGAACGAGCTCATTGTCGGTATGGATAGATGGTCCCCTACATTTGATCTGAACTCGTATAAAGGAGTTTCTGCTCCCGTTTGGATTAGACTCCCGTACTTGCCTCTGTATTGCTGGGATGAGGATAATATCGCAAGAATTGCCTCTTTCTTGGGGTCACCAATGTACATTGATGGCAATACCTTTCGCTGGGGTAAATGAGAGTTTGCCCGTGTATGTGTGAGGATTGATCTGGAGAAGAAATTACTAAATGGTGTTTAGGTGGATGGCTCAGCTGGGCAATTCTTCAAACGGGTGGAGTATGAGAAAATTGATCTTCTCTGTTATCAGTGTGGTAGAGTGGGTTATGATAGAAAGATTTTTCCAGAGAATGTAACCATTGGAATATAGGATCAAGCGTTGAAGAAGATGAATGCAGTAAATGAAGATAGTAAGAAGGTTGTACCAGATATAAAAGCTTCCGTGATTAGCTCTGAATATGGTCCATGGATCCATTTTCAGTTCAAGAATAGGAGAGGTAACAGATGTAATATTATTAGAAAAGGAGGGAATGTCAATGGGATTAATAATGATGTCCAGGGGAATACTAATAAGAAGGTCATTGTGTAGAAAGAAATCCAGGTGTTCGATGAGGAGGCTGATGATGCTAAAAAATCTATCCTGGTTCTAGAATGTATTTTAAAACTAAGAAATCTACTGGGGGTAAGAATTCAGGTACTCTTTTAACCAATAGATTTGTTGTTCTGGTGGAAAGTAATGAAGAAGAATATATGGGAAATCATGTAGAAACTGGTAAAATAATTGATAGGGGCTTGGACATAACTGATCCTGATGTCAGTAACAATGCTTTGGGTTCCTACAGTGTTGCTTCCAAGGTTAAGCTATCCAAGGAATTGAGATCATTAGGACCTGTTGAACCTTATTTTATGAAAAAAGAAGAGGGATGGTAGGTTGAAACGCCCACTGGTGTGGAGAGACCCTCAGCTCTTGTTTAAATGTCATCCATTCTTTTTTGGAATTGTAGGGGGGCTAGGAAAAAAGAGGCTTCCCTATACTTGAAGGACATTGTTAGAGATCAGGATGTTTACTTTGTTGGGCTCATGGAGACTAAATTTTCTAGCATTGATAGAAGGGATGTTGACTTTCGTATTGGAAATGAGTGGGAATATTTCCATCACCCTGCAGTTGGTACCTCAGGAGGAATTTTGGTGTTATGGAACAAAAAGTTAGTGTCTTTTGATGTTATGGAGACATCATCACAGGCCATTGTTGGTAATCTCTCGGTTCCCATATTGGGAACTTGGAAAGTTGCTACTATTTATGGGAGTAGATGTTGTAAGGAGAGGGTAAATCTTTGGAAGCAACTTCAGGAGTGTATGGAGGACTCAATTCCTTCCATAATTGGAGGGGATTTTAATTATATCATTAATAAGGAGGAGAAGAGAGGAGGCAAGAGGTTCTTGTTTTCAAAAGGACCTAGGGAGATGAAGAGCTTTATGGTGAATTAAGATTTTCATGATATTGGAAGTGTTGGACCAAGGTTTACTTGGTGTAACAACAAAGAGGGAACCTCTCAGATTTGGGAAAGGTTGGACAGATGTATGTTAAATTTGGCTGCTATTCAGAAGTTTCCAATTGCTACTACTAAGCATATTGCTAGAGTGGCATCTGACTATAGTCCTATTGTTCTGAATATGAGAGATAAGGTGCAGGTCAAGGCAAAAACTTTTAAGTTTGAGGACACTTGGAGATCTTACCCAACATCTAAGAGTGTTGTTTATTACTCTTGGAAGAGGAATGATAGTGGTGATGAGTATATGATCTTGCAAAGTAAGCTTAGCCTAATATTAAAGGCACTATTTTTTTGGAAAAAAAATAAGTGCAAGGATTTGAATTTGTTGAAGGAAAAGCTGAAGAAAGAAATCCTTAAACTTCAAAACAAGGAAGCTGTGGGTGTTAATTGGTCGGTTGATGACCTTTTTGTGCTTAGAAACAAAGTTCATGAACTTAATATCACATTGAAAAGATTGTCTACTTGGTGGAATCAAATGGCAAAGGCAAGGTGGCATGAGGAAGGAGATACAAGCTCAAAGCTTTTTCAAAATTTTGTATCAGCAAGAAGTGGAAACTGTTAGAATAGTTGCTATTTGAATGCTTTTACATTTTTTGCAACTTGAATAGTTTTGATGATTTCAAACATTATTGTTCAAATGTGTAGTTATCTCCTAACAATTTTAGAAGATTTGTATTTGCTCTTGTGTGTACTAACATTTCAGGAAAATCAGCCTCCAGACTACGATAACTTCAAATCAAATTCAACATGAGATACTTTGTTAATTTGAAGTTTGCATTTTTTTCTTTGAATTAATTTTGAAAGGGAGTGATTGTAATTGAGTGAATAAAAAATATACACACACACATAAGGAGATCATAAAATTTTATACTGATCGTACTGGATGATATCCTATCGTACGGGATGAGCAGGCAGTTATCTCCTATAGGGCACATGGAATGAATAGGAACTTGCTTGAAATTTTTTTTTTCTAAGTCCTATTTGTCCAGGAAAAAATTAATTATTGTACCAGACGATTAGTTCTCTGTAAAATTTTCGTCCAGACGAATTTTATTATTGTACGTGGCGACTGGTCCTCTGGAAAATTTCGTCCAGATGAAATTAAATTATCGTCCAGGACAATCGAGTCTCTGGAAAATTTTCATCCAGACAAATTTTATTATCGTCCGTGGCGATTGGTCCTCTGAAAAATTTTTGTCCAGACGAAGTAAAGAATCATCCAGGACGATCGGGTCTCTGGAAAATTTTCGTCTAGACGAACATATTCTCGTCCAAACGATTAACCGACTTAGAACAGTTTTCAGCAGTTTTTAGAACCGACCTAGTAATAACCGTTCATACTGGACGAACCTAGTTCGTACAGAATGATCATCTGTACGAAGACATTTTGTACACATATTCAAATAGGGTCGTTTCAGATCGTTTAAGTAAAATCGTCCAGGACGATCCATGATCGTACAGGACGATCCACTGCGTACAGAATTGAACACTTGCAGTTTTTGGGCGGTTTTTCTTGTCTTTTATATAAAAAGTCCAAATTAGACTGCCACCCAATCTTTTTGTCATTTGATCTTCATGCCTCTTGAGAGAATAGCCAAGGAGAGAGTGGAAGAGAGCATTCAAGGGAGAATTCCTACCACTGGAGCGAGAAGACTTCACTTGGATTTCAAAGGTAAGAGTCTCTACTTATGAATTTGGATTACTTCACTCTTTTCCTTCTTCTTTCTAGATTTATGTGAGAAGATCAGTCAAGGAGATCCGGTTCTCTGCCGACACTTGGAGAGTGTGAACAGCCGAAAGGTTCTCTGCCTACACTTGGAGAGTGTGAACAGCCGTAGGGTTCTCTGCCCACACTAGGAGAGTGTAAAAGGATGACGGTTCTATGCCAGCACTGTGGATTGTGTAAAAGGATGACGGTTCTCTGCCGCACCGGGTAGTGGTGAAAAGAGTGTGTTGTTAAGGCTTCTCCGCCTTGCTGTGGGTGCTAAATGAGAGTCACTATTGATTTTAGTGCAATACTCAGAGGGTGCCTCTGAGGAGTGGATGTAGGTCTGGTTATAGACCGAACCACTATAAATCTGGTGTCATTTACTTTATTGTTTTTACGTTTCCGCACTTTAAATTTCAGTTTTAACAACTCTGTGGTTGAAAAATATTTTTCTACAAACTTTAAAAAAAAAATTTATTTCGGTTCAACTTAATCTTCAAAGAGAGTTTAAAATTTTTAAACTACCAATTCACCTCCCTCTTGGTAGCATTGGGACATTTACTTAGGATTAACAACCTAATTACTGGACTCAACAAGTGGTATCAGAGCATAGTTTCAAAATCATAAGTTTGAACTACTTTTTGATTAACGTAGATGGCTATATTTGGAAACCGAAACACACCTGAGGGTTACTCTATCACTAGACCTCCACTGTTTGACAATATTCCTTTTGATTTTTGGAAAACATGCATGTCTACTTTCTTACAGTCACTTGATTATCGCATGTGGATGCTAGTCCAGGAAGGTTACTCAAAACCAACTAGATTAGTTGATGGAGTTAGGGTAGAAACACCCTATGCAGATTGGACTATTGAAGAATGTGACTTAGCATAAATAAATGCGAAATGTTTAAATAGTTTCTTTTGTGCTTTAAAATTTGAAGACTACATGCGAGTTTCCACTTGTAAAAGCGGAAAGGACATATGGGATAGACTTTGTATAACTTATGAAGGGACAAATGAGGTTAAGAAATCAAGACTCAATATCTTGTTACATGACTATGAATTATTTCGCATGAAACCTAATGAATCTATTTCAGACATGTACACAAGATTCACTCAAATTGTCACCTCTTTGCATACACTTGGTAGGGAATTAAGTAATGCTGAAATGGTCAATAAGATTCTTCGTTGTTTACCTACTGCATATGATGCTAAAATTACTGTAATTACAGAGTCTAAAGATTTGAACATTTATTCTATTGACAATCTTCTTGGTTCACTCATTGCTTATGAGCAAGGAGTAAGTCAAAGAAAGATTGATGCAGGTGAACCTAGAAAGGACAAGAATATTGCACTAAATGTGGAAGAGTCAGAAAGTGAACACTCACAACCTGAGGATGAAGATGATATTGTATTGATGACTAGACAATTCAGAAGCATTTTAAAGAGGAAGCAGAAGAGACGCCAGCAATGCAATAGAGGTAAGTATAACAGAAATGACAAAGTTTTAAATGAAGTGATTTGTTATGAATGCAGAAAACCAGGTCATATAAAGACTGATTGTCCAAAACTCAAAGCCACTCCTAGCAAGGAGAAGGTAGAGGAGAAACCAATGATAAAGAAGGGCAAGAAGAAGTTTCAAAGGGCTTTTTGGGCGGACTCAGCTTCAGACTCATCTGAGACTGAAAAAGAAGAAGAAGTCACCAACCTTTGCTTGATGGCAGATAATGCTGAACAATCAGATCAAGAAGAGGTATGTGATTTAACCTATAATGAATTGTTTGAAGTTTCTGAACACATGCATGATGCATATAGGAAAATGAAAAAGATGCATGCTAGTTTAGTTTTAGAATTGGAAGAGCTTAATAAGGAACACGAAATCCTTAGGAAAGATCATGCTTTAATAGATAACAACCACATAAAACTACTTGATGAATATGATGACTTGAATAAAAATTTTGAGAATTTAAAATCATCCTATGCTGAACTTGAAAAAGAATTTAAGAATTTTAAGGATGAATCTGAGAGCAAAACATATAGAATAAATTATACCAATCGAATCTTGGAAGATATGAATTCATTTTACAAACTCACAATAAGAGCTCTCGATGATAATATGAACCCCCCTAAACTTGAAGATTTTACAAATCCTAAATATTATCCTAATTTCATGAAATCCCTTAGAAGACAAACATATGCAAGAAAACATAGGAATATTTTTCCTAATGTTAAATGTAATAATTATGGATTTTTGGGACATATATCTCACACCTGCACTTTAAAGATGAAAACTAATTTGATGTGGAGAACTAAGATGCATAAACCTAGACATATCATACATGCATCTGATTATAAATTTCATAAAGGTGAACCCAAACTTGTTTGGGTTCCCAGGTCTAACATTTCAGAATTTTGTAGGAGTACTCTCACACAAGACCTCGTGAGAGTATATGGTACCTGGACAGCGGATGTTCAAAGTACATGACTGGAGATACTGCTCAATTCATAACGCTGGAAGCCAGGAGTGGAGGCAAGGTTACACTTGGAGATAATACCACAAAGAAAGTGGTTGGATCAGGTATGATTGGAAATTTGAAAAACTTTTTCATAAACAATGTGTTATTAGTTGAAGGCTTAAAACATAATTTGCTTAGCATAATGTTGACCTCGATTTTGTCCAGAATCGGGCTTGGAGAGTTGACTTGGTCAAATTGACCAAATCAGACCCCAAGACTCCCTCCCACGGGTTCAGTGAGTCGAGTCGAGTCTGTTAGACCCTGACTTGGACCCTGGGTCAACTCAGTTGACCAAGTCATCTGGGGTTGACCATTTAACTCCTTTTGGTCTCAAATAGAATTCAAATCAATTCAAACTCATTCATGGCTTGATTCCATTCACCCTTGGACCTAATTGACTAAGTTGACCAAGTCAACACTTGACTTGGTCAACCCAAGTCATAATAGGTCAAATATGACCTATTAAGGTCAATTTAAAGCCTAATTTAATGGAATTAAAGCCTATGAGCGTTTTAGAATTCAAACCACGGCCAAATATGATGGATTTCCCTCCTACTTACCTAGAGATTCGATCCCAACCGTTGGTGCATTGATTAGAGCTTTAAATAGGGAAAAATTAGGTTTAGGAGGGGATCTTTTTGCTCTCCCTCTCTCTAGAGACCGCCTCAGGCTCTGAGATTTTGTGAGAGCATTCCCACGACTTCCCTCCACCTTTTTGAACCGAATCCCGATGACCAGGCCCCGCCGGCGGCAATCCTCCAGCGAACCCGAGCCTTTTCGCGTTCCAAGACAAATCCCGGCCAATCGAGGAGGTTTCGGAGCTTGAGTTCAACAAGAGACTTGTTCTAGAGGAGTCCACGAGTCCAACGAGCCCAAGATCTCCCGAATCCACCGTGTGGATTGAGGTATATCGCAAACCCTAGTTAGAACACTCGAGGCTAAATAATTTTTGATATACTTCGTTGCAGATCTGAAAATTAGTCCCCCATGAATGCTCTTCATAGGTAGAATCTACAGTTAAAATTTTGTAAAATTCCATCATGTCGTTTGAGAGAACGAGGCAAAAAATGCCCTTAGCTCTCGGATTTGCCCTAGGTACCGGTCTGCGGGATCTCGACCGTTTGATCCGCGAGTAACGGTCCAGATCGCGTGATCTGGAGCCCTAGTTCGCCCGTCCGTCCGCCTGGTTGAGAGATCGAACCGTCCAGCTCGATCTGAGCCGTCCATCCGAGAAGGCGGAGGATCGGACGGCTCTCACGCTTGGCCTACGTGGCTAAGTGGATCGGCACCCGTGCGCAATGATTGCGCGAATCATTGCCGGCGGCGCAATCATCGCGCCGCCAGGAAATGATTGCTCCGCGGTTTCGGGAGCCGTTGGGAAGGCGCCACGTGGCGCATTAACAACTGCCGCCCGATTTGACTAAAATCTATTTTAAAATTATTTTAAAACTGTTTTAGCTTCAAAAATTCGCAGAAAATTCATTTTTTATCCGTTTTTTACGCACAATACCTCGTTGGATTCGTATCGTCGTCCTCTACCTGATAAAAATGATCTATGGATTTTAATTTATTTTAAAAACAGCAATATAACCTTTTTTATTATTATTTAAATGATTATTTTTATGTAATTAGTATTATATTACTATTTTAATTATTATTTATCATAATAATCATTATAAGCCTACTGTTTTGTATTATTATTATTATTATTATTATTATCATTATTATTATAAAAAAAATGTATTTTCACTAACTAAATATTATTTTAACTATTTAGATTATTTTAATTACTAAAATATATATATTATTATTACATATATATGTATATCTAAATTATTTTAGGCTTCTGAACTATCAAAGCATTATTTTATGATATTATATATATATATATATATATATATATATATATATATATATATATATATATATATATATATATATATATATATATATATATATATATTATTTATTTTTGGTTATTTTAAAATCTATTTATTGTTTTAAAACTTCGAAAATCCATAACTTCTTCGTTTTAAGCCCGATTTTTACGCACAACGTCTTGTTTTGATCGTTTTTTGATTCTGCACATTCTGGAATTAGTGTTACTTGAAGTTTTTGGGTCTGTGTGTAGTTATTTTCAAAACAGCCAGCTGCCCTATTTTAAAATTAATTAATTATTCCTCTTTAAACTTCAAAATTACATAACTTTGTCGTTTTAAGTCCGCTGTCGACGCACAGCATCATGTTCTAGATGTACTCTAAATTCTGCATATTTTGAAACTATTTTCAGATGAAAATTTTGTCTGCATTTTCTGTCATTTCAAAAACAGTGAAACTGCACTATTTTAAAATATTATTTTATTGTATTTGAACTTGTAAATTTCGTATCTTCGCCGTTTTAAGTCGGATTTCGATGTGCGACCCCTCGTTCTTTTCAGCAAGACGAGCTTTATATTTTGGAACCATTTCCAGCCCTTGATTTTGGCTGTCTTGACTGTTTTCTGTTTTATCCTATGATTCGGTTATTTTAATATTATTTAAATTAATTATCATACTAATTATTTTTAAACTAAAAATTATTTTTCAAACTATTTTGAAACCTCGATTGGGTGGTCAGCGGGTTTCCCTATACTTATGTATTATGAATTGAATTATTTTCAATTATTTTATTTTCCAAAAATATATTTATATCTATAAGTACTTTTAAATTATTTTAAAACTACTTATACCTAAAACAAACTTTAGGAGACCCGCTATCGTATGAAATTTTAGACATGGATCTTATGTGTGAAGAGCAATCATGGGGGAGTGGGTTAGTGAATGGTTGGGTCCCAATCATTCACTAATCATCTCTTTAGGTGTCTTTACTTTTTTTTATCTTTCGTAGATTGCATGTGTAGGTCGTCGCACCACAAGCACTTAGTCTAGGCTCTCTTTGATTTAAGGACATGGCGTGTTTATTTTGTTTATGTACTCCATGCATTTACTACCTTGAGGGTTAGTATGAACTTCAGTTTAAACCCATATAACGTAGTGACACCTTAAGGACAATAATTAAGGACACCTTCAGAAAAATTCAATAATTACATATTAGGTGAGAAAATTACCCATAATACCTTGAACTGACCAGGATATGACCCTTGACTTTAGATAAATAGGGCTCCCTAGCTTGACTTCAGGTTGACCCATAATTTGACCATAGGTGGAAATTACCGTTTTGCCCCTAATAAATTATTAATAATTATTAAAAATTCCAAATTTTCTCCAAACACTTGGGAACACTTTCTTAGGTCATCCCTGAGCTTTGGGAGTGATTCCAATCAGTTTGGAGCCTGTTTGGAGCAAAACAGTAAAAAAGGCCCTTTGTTAGGAAATTTAGAAAATTCCCTTAATTACTCGATCTTTAGAAATCCATAACTAATTGTAGAAAATTCCAAATTAAGCAAACTCACTTGCATTAGACTTCAATTAGGGCCTAGTATTTATTGAAAAATTTAGGTTTCCAGAAATAGGCTTAGATTAGAAAGTCAACTTTTTGGTCCACCCTAGCCTATAGTTGAGGGACCAAAACTTAGAAAATTCATAACTTTGCCTAGAGAACTCCGATTTCAGCCTACTACCTGTCTAACTACTCGTATTAAGGTCTAGTATTTTCCTAAGGTGATAGAAGATCCAGACTTCGCCTTTTTACCATAATGACCTTTTGGACCCTTAGTCTAGTTCCTATGAGGACCCAGAACTTTCCAAAATTGGCTAATATAACTTTAACTTCAAATATCATCACCCTAAGTTCTTAAAATTGATCAACAAACTATATTAACTAAAATGCACCCCAATTTACTAATATTCGAATTTCAACAAAAATTTTCTTTTCTGGCCTTCAACAGATTTAAACTTTAGACAATTTTAACTAACTATCCTGCCTAGGATCTATCCAAACTACACAAGTCTTACACACACATAGAATGGTTTGCTAGGGAACCACTTCTAGACCTAGGTTAGGCCGCTGGGTTTTACTTTTATACTGTGTGCCGGAGCTTTCCGTAGTTTTCACTGCATGCTGTTTGAAAAATGATTGGTGTGTTTGCTTATTTTTTCTGCACTCTGTGATGTGATGAGCGCTAGATTTACCCCTAGGTTAGGAACGTTATATACATATACTGTTCTTCCGTGCAGGTGGCCATGCTCATGCTGATAAAAAGGGGGAGCACTATAATTATTTCTAATAATGTTTTATGCAGGTGCTTGTTCAGCTCCCCCTAAATAAAAATGAGGGCTAAAATTAATAATTATAACTGCACAGATGGAGCTGCTTAGCCCTCATAATTAAGAGCATGGCTTGGCACAGGGTCAATGGTGTTAGCATTTTTATTTCTATATAAACTGCTTGGGATGATTTTTACTAGGATAACCTTGCAGGGATTCTTAGATTTACTACTTTCAATTCATGTAATTTATTTGTAATAATTTTTAAGAGTTGTGAAAACAACTATTGAGCTGGGATATTCTTATTCAGCCTGAATTCTAAAAGAAGAAGGCATCCCCAAGGGGAGAGTCTTCTTCCATTTGGAAGATCGAGCTGGATGGCTTTAGATATCCAAAGAGAAAAGGCAATACCCCCATACTGGGGGAATTGTCTCTTTGTTTGGATATTCAAGCCACGACGGATCCAAGGAGTCCAAGGAGGAGAGATCCAAGAAGTCCAAGGAGAAGATATCCAGAAGACTAAAGATTTGAAGACCCAATATCCCACTCAAAGTTGTTGGCGTTTGTCATAGGCTTAGAAATTCGGGTTGTTGGCAGTGGTGCCCGGCCACTTTACTTTTCTGCATACCCTGGGTTGTAATTAAAGGACAGTTGGCCTATGGACATTTATTTGATTAGTTTGTGGATTTATATTGATGTGTTTACCTGATTGCGCTTAGAAATATCTGCTTTTTCTAGGTTTCTTTCTTGCATGCCGTGTCTGTTTTCGCGTGGTTCGTATTAGGCTCATTAAGGACTATAAAATTCTTCTACTCGTAATTAATATTTGAAAATTTAAGTTTTAAATAACATAGAAACTTAACGAACCTAGGGAATTGCCGGAATCGTCCGGGGTCGCATGCATATTACTGCAGCTTCTCTCTCCTTCTAATAAGACATCTCCCTGCCTGCGGGTAGAGTCCGGATAATCTGGCCTATGAGGATGAAGTGCCGGACCTAGGGAGACTCAGTCTTTTCTAAAAATTATTTTATATTAAGCCTGTTTTTAAAATTCAAAGCATTCATGAGCTGACATTTCAACTAGCATGCATTACATTAGTAACCAACTAATTAAAATTTAATTGCATTAGCTAGGGGCATTCACCCAACATAAGTCCAGGACCACTTAGGAAATTCTCTAGATGTCGGTCCTACTTCCAATAACTGTACCACCCACCTATCTTTCATAATTGACTTGATAGCATGGTTTTGAAGCGATTAGGTGGTTAGCTGGCTCCCCCAATCCAGGCCGGGGTAAGTCCAGATCTTTGCATCGCATTAGCTAGGACACTGGTCTTAGTGTGTGTCGAACACTAAGTCCAAACTAGATTTAGGATTCGAGGCTACAACATTCGGTCTCGTAGTATGCCTTAAATAGTAGGTAGGTCCCTTCCTCTCAGGGACTATAAATCCTACTTATCCGCGTCATAGGATGACGCCACCTCTATCCTTCTCTCACGCATGTGATTGAGTGTTTGATCTTTCTTTTTACAGTTTCTCTTTAGTACCCTAGAGCCTCTGAATGCTGGTATGAGCCACGCATATTGATTCAGCCCCTTTAGACCTTTCTTCCCTTTGAGTAGGATTTCCTAGTCTGTACCCTTGTGCCAATCCCACTTTAGGAGAGGATAATGTATGACCCTTAATCGAGAGTTTTCTCAGGCTCCGGCTTGGGATGTAATTAACCACGGGGGCTTGCGCTCGTGGGAAACTTGGTCCCCACAATCTACTAAATCCCATTCGAGCTCTTTCATCGGGTGGGGGAAACCCGTGATTTGGTCATGTATATTGCTACCCATCGAGGTGTGTGGGTGAAAGCCCCTATCCCCAATGGTTAGTCGTATGCACGATCTAATCTGTCCCTTCCAATCAGCCCGTTCGCGCGGTGCTCTTTCGGAGGTCCACACATAAGTCAGCTATGTGATAAGGGCTATAATGTAAAATTTTTACCTACTAGCTACATAATAAGCCTAAATAGGAAAATTGTTTTAAATGGAAAAAGGGTAAACAATGTCTACATGCTAGATTTAAATTGTATTCAATCTCCTACTGCTTTTTGTTTGAAAACTGTTTCTGATGAATCATGGCTTTGGCATAGGAGACTTTGTCATTCTAGTATGAAAAATCTTAGAAGAATTACCCAAAAGAATTTGATGAGAGGTATACCTAAACTAGACTTTACCAAGGACCATCTTTGTGATGCATGTCAATTAAGAAAATAAGTGAAGTCCTCTTTTAAGTCCAATAAAGATCTTAGAACCAGTAAACCTTTAGAAATTCTACACATGGATCTTTTTGGACCTGTAGGCACTGTAAGTCTAGGAGGAAAGGTATATGGATTTGTTATAGTAGATGATTTTTCAAGATTCACCTGGGTTAAAGTTGTTTTTCATAAGAGTGAATCATTTGAGGAATTTAGAAATTTTTTAACTTGGATACAAAAAAAACTAGGATGTGAAATAATTTCTATACAAAGTGATCATGAAGGAGAATTTGAAGATGAAAGATTTGAAAATTTCTGTAAAGAAAAGGGGAATGATCACAATTTTTCTGCGCCTAGAACTCCTCAACAAAATGGGGTAGTTGAAAGGAAGAATAGAACATTAATAGAAGCCGCCCGAGCAATGTTAGCAGAATACTCGCTTCCTAGATATTTTTGGGCTGAGGCGGTTAGCACTGCATGCTATGTTCTGAATAGGGTGAATGTGAGATCAAATTTGAATAAAACACCCTATGAGTTGCTAAAAGGTAGAACACCAAATTTGTCTCATTTGCATGTATTTGGTTGCAAGGTGTTCAAACATAATAATGGAAAATCTGCCTTAGGAAAATTTGATCCAAAATCAGATGAAGGAATTTTTGTTGGATATTCAAGTGTTGGAAAATCTTATAGGGTATTCAACAAAAGAACTTTAGTCATTGAAGAAACAACACATGTTTTATTTGATGAAAGTGGAAACATGGAAGAGCCAAATGTTGTTGAAGAAGAAATTGAAGAAAACTCCCAAAAGATTGATAGATTAAATGTGGAAGAAAATTTGGAAAGAGAAAACCCTTTGCCTAGAGATTTTCTAAAAACCACCCAAAGGAATTGATTATATGTGAACCAAGTGAGGGTGTTAGAACTAGGCATGGATTAAACAAGGAAGTCAATCATTTAGCCTTTATTTCAACTATTGAACCCACTAACATTGATCAAGCACTTTATGATAAATTTTGGATATTGGCCATGCAAGAAGAGTTAAATCAATTTGTAAGAAATAAAGTTTGGGAATTAACTACAAGGCCAAAAGATCAAAGTGTTGTTGGAACCAAGTGGGTGTTCAAAAATAAAATGAATGACTCAGGAGTAGTCATTAGAAATAAGGCTATATTAGTAGCTATGGGGTATAATCAAATTGAAGGAATTGATTTTGAGGAAACTTTTATCCCTGTAGCTAGACTTGAAGCAATTAGGGTTTTACTAGCCTTTGCCTGTTTTAAAGATTTTAAATTGTTTCAAATGGATGTCAAAAGTGCCTTTTTAAATGGGATAATTGAAGAAGATGTTTTTGTAGAACAACCTTCAGGTTTTGAAAATTCTAAATTTCCAAATCATGTTTTCAAGTTAAAAAAGGCATTATATGGATTGAAACAGGCACCTAGGACTTGGTATGAGAGGTTGAGAACCTTCCTACTTGAAAGATCTTTTGAAAAAGGAAGTGTGGATACAACTCTCTTTTTAAGGAAAATTGGAAAGGATATACTTATTGTTCAAATTTATGTGGATGACATCATCTTTGGATCTTCAAATAAACATCTTTGTGATGATTTTTCTAAAATAATGAGTAGTGAATTTGAAATGAGTCTAATGGGAGATTTAAATTACTTTCTAGGATTTAGCATTAAGCAACTTGAGGAAGGTACTTTTCTTAGTCAAACTAAATATATTAAGGACATCCTCAAAAAATATGAAATGGACAATGCTAAACCGGTTAGTACACTAATGAGTTCCTCAGTTCAGTTGGATAAGGACCTAAAGGGAAAATCTGTTGATCAAAAGAAATTTAGAGGGATAATTGGATCTTTACTTTACTTGACTACTAGCCGACCAAATATTATGTTCAGTATTTGCTTATGTGCTAGATTTCAATCAGATCCAAAAGAATCACATTTGACAGTAGTGAAACGGATTTTAAGATATTTATTAGGAACTCAAAACTTAGGGATTTGGTATCCTAAGTTTAGCTCTTCATTTGAAATTATTGGTTACTTAGATTCTGACTTTGCAGGCTGTAGAGTGGATAGGAAAAGCACTTATGGAACATGTCAATTCATTGGAAATTCATTAGTTTCATGGTCTAATAGAAAACAAAATTCAGTGGCACTATCTACTGCAGAAGCAGAATACATTGCATTAGGAAGTTGTGTGGCACAAGTACTTTGGTTAAAACAACAGTTGATTGATTTAGGATTAACTATAGGCACTATTCCAATTTATTGTGACAATACTAGTGCTATTTGCATTTCCAAAAATCCTATTCAACATTCTAGAACCAAACACATTGATATAAGGCATCATTTCATAAGGGATCATGTATCCAAAGGAGAAATTGAACTCATACATGTTTCAACTGAAAATCAACTTGCAGACATTTTTACAAAACCTTTAGCCTTTGATACCTTCAGTACTTTAAGAACAAGGCTTGGTGTTATTGATTTGAATGCCTAAACAAAATGCCTTTGCAACATTGATATTTGTTTTGTTTTGTTTTTGATTTTGTGAAATTTTGTGTGTTTTGAATGAATTGTTTTTGGGTCTATGGTTTTGTTTTATGTTTTCTGTGTTTTTTGAATGTTTAGTTTTATTTTCTTAATTTAAAAATCAAAATTAAAAAAATTGGAGGAAATCGTCCGGGACGAATCTGGTTTCGTACGGGACGATAAGTGAAAGAACAGTTTGCGTGAATTTTAATCATTTTGAGAGCAGTTTTTAATTAGATCGTCTGTACGATCTGACGATCGTCCAGGACGAAAATATTTTTTCTCAAACATCGGGAGGATTGAATGGAGCGGTTGAGTGGATAAGACAGTTTTTAATATGGACTTCGTCTGTACGAATTTTTCGTTCGTCCAGACGAACAGATGTCGGTTCATTGTAAGGGACGGTTTTCTAGAGACATTAAAACAAGTTACTTTTTGATCGTCTAAACGAAAATATTTCGTCTGTACGATCGGTCATGTCAAAAAGCCTTGTATGAAGGGACGCATCGTAAGTTGTGTTGATTACGAAAAGCCGTTACATTTTGGGTGAATTGGATCGTCTGTATGAAATAAATTCGTCCAGACGAACGATGATTTTCGTCCAGGACGAACGTATTGTTTTTTCTTTAAATATGAAGGCTTTCTAACTTAACAATCACACTTCCAAACTTCACTTTCAATCACTTTCTACTTCAAATCGACAATGGCCTCCTCAAGGAAGAGACAAAAGGTGTTGGTGAAGAAACCCAATAGGAATGCCTCAGAGAACTTCTGTCTAAGGCGAATGAGGAATCCTTTCTCGTTTTGCATCCGCCAAAATAACTTCCTCTCGCATTTTAACCCAAACTGAGTTAAAATTTTGGATAATGCACCTCTTTGCCTCAACCCAATTTCATTTCATACTTTCTCTCGTCCACTTCTACAATAAGCAAACCTACCACTATTTCCTAGCGAACATGAGTTTTAATTCCGACCACTCCTCCATTAGTTCTTATGTCTTCAAGCAAAAAGTTGAAATCATAAAGCACGACCTTGGTGCCTTTTTGAACTTAAGAACTAAGGGATAAAGAGCCAACACCCTAATGAGTGAAAAGAAATTTGAATGGTATGAAGTCAATAGGGTGATTAGAGAAATTGGCCTAACCTATCATGTTGCTAGAGTTTCTGGAATGACTAGGGATGCCCGAATCATCCAGCATATCCTTCGATCTTCAATCATTCCTAAAGCTGGTGATAGGATTAATATTACCCCTCTCCTTTCTGTTCTAACCTTTTTAATTATGGAAGGTCATCCTATTGACGAAGCCCAACTTATCATAGATCATATCTATGGGCTTTCAAAAATAGGACATGCAGATCAGAAGAGGAAAAAGAACATCTCATTAGGATACTTAGTCACTTACATTTTTGAAAAGAAATACAACTTAGTGCATCCTGATGAAGAATACGAAGAGCCAGTATATTATAATGATGCTTCCTTCAGATTGCTTTTCAAGGAGGAAAAAGGAAAAGCACATGCCAGTGCTTCAGAAGAGGAAGAAGAGGGAGTGCAAACTTCTGCTCCTCAGTCAGATTATCAGAATCTGATTGAAAGATTTGATAGATTAGAGACTCACATTGATCAAAGGTTTGATCAATTTGATGCTCAACTTACGCAGCAGCAACAAGACATTTGTAATATTAGAAATGAAGTACATGAAATTAATACCAATGTAATGTTGATGGCCTCCTACTTCAACCTTTTTGGCGGCATTCCTCCTCCTCCTCTAGAACAGTAGAGATGAATTTCTGTGTGTTTGTTGTATTCGTATTTTATGTTTTTATTGTGTGAGTTTCAATGTTAAGTGTTTGTGTTTATGTTTGTTTTTTCTTTTAAGTTCAATGTATTTTCTTACTTGTTTTTAGATATTATGAAATGTGTAATCCTTTCATTAATATCAATGGATGTTGTACTTGTTTCAAATTTAAATTGTTTTTGGAATGTGGTTAATGTTTTTGAATTTCATTAGTATTATTTAATCTTCATAATGCTTAAATTAGATTGTAATTTGAGATTATCTATATTAGAAAATCTAGTCTTTCTAAATTTAAAAGTTGTTTATAACTTGTTGTAATTAGAACTTTTAAATTCATGTCTATTCATTTAGACTACATAAAAGTTAATATTACTATTACAATTTAGATGTTTTCTTATTTTGTATTTCTATGATCAAGTGATATTTATGAACTTAGAAATATTTGAAATTTTAGATTATTGATTTTGGAAAGAATTGGTCTCAATTACTCTTGAAAATTGTACAAAAAGTACAAAAATCAAAAGGAATTTGCAAAGATTTGCAAAGTGAAAAAGAGGCACAAAATAAGCCCAACAAAGAAAAAATGCACAAAAATGTGCCCCAAAAATTTTGAAAAAGATGCGCAAAGCGCCACATGTGGTAATTCTCTTATTTCCAAATTCTTTCAATCTCTTAATTCAAATTGATCTTATGTTCATTTATATTCCATTGAACTTTGAAATATAAATTTTTTTTACATCTCCCTTGTAATGATTTTTATACTTGAATGTCTAAATTGAATAATGTCTTTAAAAATTTCTTCTTACTTACAATGTTATATCACTTCTTAAATTTTATGAATTTCTATGATTGACCTAATATTTTTAGTTTAAAATTGCATACCTTATGTCAATCACCATTTAGATTAAATTTTAAAATTAATTTCATATAATTACTTACATTTCTCATTTATTTCTTCTTCACTTTTTGTTGTTGTCAAAAAGGGAGAGAAATTATTGAAATTATTGTGTTTTCTGTTTTGATTATTCTGTTTGCAAGTATTTGACTTTGTGGTTGTTTGTGTTAAAATTTTTGAAAAACAAAAATATTGTTCTTTATGCCTTTTTATTTTAATGTATTCATCAATTCAGGGGGAGTTTAGGAGATAGGAGATTTGTTTAACTTGAAACCATACAAACAATAATTGTTTTGCCATCATCAAAAAAGGGGGAGATTGTTAGAATAGTTGCTATTTGAATGCTTTTACATTTTTTGCAACTTGAATAGTTTTGATGATTTCAAACATTATTGTTCAAATGTGTAGTTATCTCCTAACAATTTTAGAAGATTTGTATTTGCTCTTGTGTGTACTAACATTTCAGAAAAATCAGACTCCAGACTACGATAACTTCAAATCAAATTCAACATGAGATACTTTGTTAATTTGAAGTTTGCATTTTTTTCTTTGAATTAATTTTGAAAGAGAGTGATTGTAATTGAGTGAATAAAAAACATACACACACACATAAGGAGATTTTTAAATTTTATACTGATCGTACTGGACGATATCCTATCGTACGGGACGATTAGACAGTTATCTCCTATAGGGCACATGGAACGAATAGGAACTTGCTCGAAAATTTTTTTTTCTAAGTCCTATTTGTCTAGGATGAAATTAATTATCGTACCAGATGATTGGTTCTCTATAAAATTTTTGTCCAGATGAATTTTATTATCGTACGTGGCGACTGGTCCTCTGGAAAATTTTCGTCCAGACGAAATTAAAATATCGTCCATGATGATCGGGTCTCTAGAAAATTTTCGTCCAGACGAATTTTATTATCGTCCGTGGCGATTGGTCCTCTGAAAAATTTTTTTCCAAACGAAGTAAAGAATCGTCCAGGACGATCGGGTCTCTGGAAAATTTTCGTCCAGACGAACATATTCTCGTCCAAACGATTAACCGACTTAGAACAGTTTTCAGCAGTTTCTAGAACCGACCTAGTAATAACCGTTCGTACTTGACGAACCTAGTTCGTACAGGATGATCATTTGTACGAAGACATTTCGTACACATATTCAAATAGAATCGTTTCAGATCATTTAAGTAAAATCGTCCAGGACAATCCATGATCGTACAGAACGATCCACTGTGTACAGAATTGAACACTTGCAGTTTTTGGGCAGTTTTTCTTGTCTTTTATATAAAAAGTCCAAATTAGACTGCCACCCAATCTTTTTGTCATTTGATCTTCGTGCCTCTTGAGAGAATAGCCAAGGAGAGAGTTGAAGAGAGCATTCAAGGGAGAATTCCTACCACTGGAGCGAGAAGGCTTCACTTGGATTTCAAAGGTAAGAGTCTCTACTTGTGAATTTGGATTACTTCACTCTTTTTCTTCTTACTTCTACATTCTTGTGAGAAGATCAGTCAAGGAGATCCGGTTCTCTGCCGACACTTGGAGAGTGTGAAAAGCCGAAAGGTTCTCTGCCTACACTTGGAGAGTGTGAACAGCCGTAGGGTTCTCTGCCCACACTAGGAGAGTGTAAAAGGATGACGATTCTCTGCCAGCACTATGGATTGTGTAAAAGGACGACGGTTCTCTGCCGCACCGGGTAGTGGTGAAAAGAGTGTGTTGTAAAGGCTTCTCCGCCTTGCTTTGGGTGCTAAAGGAGAGTCACTATTGGTTTTAGTGCAATACTCAGAGGGTGCCTCTGAGGAGTGGATATAGGTCTGGTTATAGACCGAACCACTATAAATCTGGTGTCATTTACTTTATTATTTTTACATTTTCGTACTTTAAATTTCAGTTTTAACAACTCTGTGGTTGAAAAATATTTTTCTACAAACTTTAAAAGAAATTTTTATTTCGGTTCAACTTAATCTTCAAAGAGGTTTAAAATTTTTAAACTACCAATTCACCCCCCTCTTCGTAGCCTTGGGACATTTACTTAGGCTTAACAACCTAATTACTGGACCCAACAGAAACTAAATTAATCAGATTAGAGATGAGCTTAATGTACTGCATGATGATGAGGATCAAATCGAGAAGGTATTCACACAATTTTTTGAGAAGAAATGGAAATACATAGAATGTGAGCTGACGGGATGGCCATTAGTTGATGAAAAATAGAAGGTTACAGATGAGGATATGATGATGCTTAATGAGGATTTCTCTGTGAATGAGCTGCAGCTCTCAGTTTTCCAGTAAGGAAACAACAAGGCACCAGGTATTGATGGAGTTGCCTCTTCTTTTTACAAGAGTGATTGGAGTATTATATGGGAGACTCTATGGAGTGCTGTCAACCATTTTTTCAAATCCAGCCTTATGAATAGGGAGTGGAAGGATACATTAATCATTTTGATTTCTAAAGTAAAATACCCTTTGATTCCATCGAATTATAGGCCTTTCAGCCTATGCCAAACTAATTACAAGATTGTGGGTAGTATGCTTGTTAACAGATTGAAGAAGGTTATTTCCAAGATGATTTCTGAAGAACAAGTGGCGTTCATTCCTAGAAGATCCATTTCAAAGCATTGTCTTTTGGCTCATGAGATCCTTCACAAGTTCAAAATATCCAAGAATAAGAAGGGTTTGATGGCTGTTAAATTAGATATGGAGCAGGCTTATGAAAGCATGGGATGGACAACACTTCGTCAGGTTCTTAAGTGGTATGGTTTTCCTACTATTTTCTCTAACTTCCTTATGGAATGTGTTGTAGATGTGAGGTTTTCTATCACCATCAATGGAAGGAACTCCAAGTGGATTAGTGCTCAAAGTGGATTCCGTCAAGGGTGTCCACTTTCTCCTTATCTCTTCATTATGTGTTCTCAGCTCATGTCTAATTCATTAGAGCAAAGGGGATAGATTCTTGGCATTTAAATTTCCCCTAGAGCCCAAAGATCACACATCTCCTTTAGGAAGATGATGTGTTGATCTTTTCTCATGCTTCTATTACTTTAGCCAAGGCTTTGAAGATCATAGTGGAGGATTTTTATAATTGGATAGGGCAAAGAGTTAATGTCAACAAATCACAGATGTTGTTTGGTAAGGTGGTTTATTACACTATGAAGAAGAAGATTGCTAAAGTACTCGGCTTCAAAGTTGTCAAGAAGATGAAGAACTTGGGAGTGAAGATTTCCCTTAGTAGACTCAAGATGGCTGATTTTAAAAAACTTATGAGTAATGTCATGGATAGACTCAACTCTTAGGGTAAAAAATCATTGTCAATGGGAGGTAAGCTCACTCTCATTGAAAGCTCTTTGCTCTCTATGCCAAATTTTTTAATTACTCATTCTTTGGTTCCCAAAAGAATATTGCATGATTTGGAAAAATTAGGTAGAAGTTTCATTTGGCATAAGAATGATGGGACCAATGGTATGCATTATATTGCTTGGGGAGAAATTTGCAAACCAAGAAGTATGGGTGGGCTGGGCTTGCATTCTCCTTTATTAAGAATTGGCTCTTTGAGATCTAAATTGGCATGGAACTATATTCAGAAGCTGAATTTATTGTTCTATCGAGTGATGTAAGCTAAATATGGTGATGATGTTATGAATGGTGCTCAAAAGAAGGTTACTTCTAGTGCTTGGCAGATTATGTTTGATGGGGGGAAGAATTTGAAATTCGCAGTTAGATGGAAGGTGGGCAAGGGTGACAAGATCAATGTCTTGAATGATGCTTGGTTACTTGATAAAAGCATCAACCGTGGCCAACGTATGTTAATTATGATGTGCTGGATGGTATTTATGTACAACAGCTTTTGTTGAAAAATGTTGAGTGGAATCTTACTTTGTTATATAGGGCCTTCCATCGGATCTAATCTCATTGATTAGACAAATTCATACTGAGTATGAGGAGGACGATCGGATGGAGCTTGCTGAAATTGTGTTCGGGTAAAACAGGGTCTGCCTTGGTGTATGAATATATGTTGTTCAATAGATGTAACTTTGAAGATGTTGAGTTTTATAGTTGGGTTGAGATCTTCTGGTGGAGGCTAGGTAAAGCAGCGATTCCTACTAATATGTTTCTTAAAAATTGATGAATAACTGAGGATGCTTTATGTGCTAGAGGCTGCCAAGTAGATGAAACGTATGAGCATGTAATGGTTCATTGTAAATATATGGTTGAAGTCATTATGAAGATACGTGAATGGGGTATTCTAATACCTATTTTCAGGTCTCTGGACTGCTATTTACATGAGCTAAAGAGATTATCAAGTGGTAACTCTGGTATTGTCAAAGTTTACTGTACAGTTGTGTATCTGTCTTGGAAAAATTGAAATGATGTAAAACAAGGTAAGATTGCCTTACCTTGTTCTATGGTTGCTTCTAATGCATTATTCTTAGCCACTTCCAAATCTAGTCCATATCTTACTAGTTGTGGTACTAATCTCCTTAGGGAGTCTCCAAATACTTGGTGCCCTCCACCGAAAGATTAGATTAAGATTAATGTGGATGCCTCTTTGCTTAGTTCCAATCTTGCTGGTATTGGTGGTGTTCTTAGAGACCACAAAGGCCGGCTTATCAGTGCATTTGGGAAGAAGAAGACCCATTGGGATATTGCCCAGCTTGAGCTGGAAGCTGTTCTCACGGTGAAAGAGTTTCTTAGGAGTTGGATGTTGGATTGCACGGGGTTGATCATTGAGAGTGATAATGTCAATATTATCAAATTCATTCAAGACTCATTGAAGAAGAATAAATGGTTTGTGGATAGGTGGCCGACAAAGGACTTATGTTTCTTAAATGATTTCAATAAGGTTGTTTTCCATCATGCCGATAGATGTTGTAATAAAGTAGCTAATTGTTGTGCTACTTTGGCATTAGAAAATAGTTTTTCTTTTGATAGTTTTTCTTTTGAGAACATCCCTTCCTTCTTGATGGATTTAATCAAGGAGGAATGTCATCCTTTGATTACTTTTAACTAGTTCTTTGTTTCTTTTTAATGCAAGTTGCTGCATTTCCTCAAAAAAAAAAAAAAAAAAAAGAAACTCCCATTAATCAAAATAGAGAATTTAGAGTCTCTTACACATTCCATGCTCAAATTAAGAAATCCTGGTGGAAAACTGAAATATTCCATTGCCTTTTCTAGTGTTTTCCATCCCATTGAATCGTATGTCAGTTCCATATCAATCTTGAATGCAACCAGCCCTTTCTTTGACTTGGAGTTTCTGAATTTATGCAAAATTTCTTGAGCAACCAAAGCATGTTCAAATAAGGATCTTCCTTTCACAAAAGCAGCTTGCTCATGCGATATGAGTTTCGGAATACAAGGAGACAATCTATTCATTAACATCTTTGCAGCCAACTTGTAGACCTAATTACACAAGCTAATTGGTCTGAAGTTATTTGGGTTCAAAGGGTTGCTTACTTTTGAAATAAGCACTATAATATTTTCCTTCTATTTAGAATCCATGACAGCCATTTGAAAGAAGTAATTGATTGCATTTCATAAGTCATGTTTAATAATTTTCCAATACTTTAAAGAAGGAAAATGTAATGCCATCGTTACCTGGGAAGATGCTGTAACCACTGTTCTTGATCACCTCTTCCATTTCTTGCATAGTGAAAGCCTTGTTTAATACTTCTTTGTCTCCAACATCCAATATCCTCCACGGGGATGGCCAATTCTAAAGATTGTAGTTTCTATTCCTCCATTTGTTTTTGAAAAACCAAACTATCACTTCCTCTATTTGATGTTGATCTTCTACAATGTCCCCATTTTTGTCTTTGATTTTAGTAATATAGCTAGAATTTCTTCTGACCGAAGCATAAGCTTGAAAAAACTTTGAATTTTGATCTCCCTCCATCATCCATTTAACCTTGGCTCTTTGTCTCCACCAAGTATCCATCCTTGCAAGAGTTGAATTCAGCTCACAAACTTTAACATTAAACATCCAACTATCCTCCTCAGATAGTTCACCTACAAAAGCTTCTTTATTTTGTAATTCTTCAACATGCTTCAACAGATCTTATTTTGCTTAACAAGACTTAAATGTTTAACCTTGCTCCAATAAGAAAGGGCCTTGAGGGCTTTCTCCATTTTATGATTCAAAATCTGAGAAAAACTACCAGCAATTTTTTTCTTCCAAATACCTTTGACTACAGCCACCGATGCCTTGTTGGAAGCTGTTGCAACTCAAGCTTATGCGTTTATGTTTTTGATGATAACAAATATTATGGATCACTTTATGTTATCTACTTGTATTTGCAATATATGTTTGTTTGTGTGTATACTAATATTTTATGAATACCATGCAACATCAAACAAAGAATCAGAGCTCAAGATTTGGTTGAATAATGTTATATTGTAAAAGGGTTTGTAATATTCATTGATGTAATTTTTTATTTCTTGAGTCAAGTCTTATAAGGGTGTATGCTTGCTTGGTGACCATGCATGCATACACTCAAGGGAGTGAGATCTAGTCAAATCCAGAAGATCAACTTTTGAACTAATCGTACAGACGATTTGGGATCGTTAGGACGATCCTTTATGATCTTGGAAAAGAGCCGTCAATGATAATTTAGGCAAGATTTTAAGATTTAATTTTTGTTCTAATCATCCCGGATGATCTGGATCGTCAAGGATGATCAATACAAATCATGCAATCATGCCTAAACTGATCATGTGATTAAGGGACTTATTATGGTTAAATTTCTCAATCATATCATCCTTGACGATCTGTATATAATCCTGGTCGATGTTTGTCGACATACTTGATTTTTTAAAATTGGTTAGGACGAAATACTATAATTTCTCTTCTACATCGTCCAGGATGATCCAAATATCTTCCTGGACGATATGTACATTTTTTGTACTAATCATCCTGCACTATCCAAATTTTATCCAGGACTATCAGGTCAAATTTTGCACATCGTACTGGACGATACTTCGATCATCTACATGATTCTGGTGGCCAAAATTGAATTTTTAGGTTTTTCTGAAGCCCTCTTTTTAAGCACATTGTACAAGACGATCCTGCGATCGTCCTAAACAATGTTTGGTGCTGAAATTGAGTTTTTAGGGTTTTTAAAAGCTCTCTTTTTGTGCATATCATACGGGACAATCTGGCGATCATCCTGGATGATAATGTTAGTTTTGCAAATCTATTTAAAGACCTCTTGCTTTCTCATGAAGAGTGTCTTTGCCAGCCTTATAGCTTCATTCTTCTGGATGAAACTTAAAGAGAGAGCTTGAAAGGGAAGGAGAAAAGGGTGGAGTTTGAGAGAGGGAGAAGATCCTTGGAGGGGGTTTCAAGGGAGTGTGGAGGGGGTTCCACACAATTGCTCCAGCAAGCTTGCACCTTAGTACCATCAGATTTTAGGCTTGTCTCGAGGGAAGTTTTGGGAAGAAGAAGATCTCTTTGGTATCAAAGTGCTCGGCTACTCCACCGCACCAAGGAAGGTGGAAGTAATTTTGTAAGGGCTTCTACGCCTAGCTGTGGGGGCTAAAGGAGAGACACTGAGTTTAGTGCAATACTTGGAGGGTGCCTCCAAGGAGTGGACGTAGGTCAAGGTTTGACCGAACCACTTTAAATCTTGTGTGTTCCTTCCTTTATTATTTCCGGACATAATTTTCTTTATGGAGAATTGTGGTTTTAAGTTTAGTGCTATGATTGTAAGAAAATTTTTTAAAATACCAATTCACCTCTCTCTCTTAATTAGCCTTGGGCCAGTTCATAAGGGCCTAACATCCCTAATGAACTTTCAGAAGCCCACAACACTTCAAATCTGAGAACTTTCTTTTCTGAATGCTGCACCAAAAGATTTAAGATGACTGGGCAATGGTCTGAAGCTACCCAATCCAAGTGTCTCACCACCAATCTATGAGTTGAGTTTAATGCAGCCGAATTAAGAAAGCATCTATCAAGCCTTTCCAGTATTCGATCCACTCCTTTTTTGTTGTTACACCAAGTGAACTTTTGACCCACATATCCAACTTCATGGAAGTTATTAAGAGCTAGGAATGATTTCATCTCCTTTTGTCCTAAGGAAAAAACAAGAATTTTCTCCCTCCCCTCTTGTCTTCTTTAGAGAGAATATAGCTGAAGTTACTTCCCAACCCCATTGGTAACTCCTTTGAAGAGTAAAATTCCAACCTCTCCCAAAGCCTCCTTCTATTGTAAACATCTTTATTGCCATATATAGAACCAATCCTCCATTTCCCTCTATTAGGAACTTACATATCACCAATAATGAATTGAGTAGAAAATTCCAAATTTTGAAATTTTGCAAAGTTGGCCTTCCATAAAACAAGCAATCCTCCAGATAAACCTTCTGAAGACACATTAAAGAAATCCCATTCTGAACCAATCAGATGGTCCACATCCCTTCTATCAAAGTTATTGACTTTTTTTTCAAGTAAGCCAATAAAAAAAACCCATGATCTTTTACCACCTCCTTCAAGTATAGAGAAGCCTTCCTCTTCCTAGTTCTTCTACAATTCCAAAACATTATGGAATAATTCATTGAATAAGAGGGGAAATAGTCCCCAACTTATACTTTCCTTCTCCTTTAGCTCTCCTACTCCTAGGAGCCGAGTTAATAGGTCCTAGACCTTCAAGCTATTTTGAACATTTTCTTTTTAAAATGGAAGAATTTCCATCCTTCATTTCATCCACTTTATTATCTTCCATAAAGTTAATATGTATGTATGATTGTATGGTCAAAATGTCTATTTGAAAGGATGCTTTGTAACTTGTGTGACTATAAAAAGTTATTTTGTTTAGAAAATTTTTGTTCATCCATACGAAAAGTATTTATCCCGTACGATCGCACGATTGTATGTACAAACTTATTTTTTTACTGAACAAAAGTTGTTTTTCTATAAATATGAGGGCTATAGAATTGATTTTCATTCACTTTAACATCCTCCTTGAATCCGTCTTAACCTATAAATGGCAAGTTCTAGCAAGCGTGTTAGAGTTTTTAAGGGTTCCTCATCTAGGGGTAGAGACAAAAATGTTATGTCTAGAGCAAGTGAGCTTTATTTCTATAGGTTTATCGCTATAAAAATCAGTCCGTCTAGACTATTGCTTCAAGGTATATCCACTTTCAAGTCATGCCTTTTTTTACTTCAACCTAGTTTGCCTTTATTTTGACTTTGATCCATACTTATCAATAGGGAGACCTTTCACTACTTTTTAGTGAATATGAGTTTTAGTGAGGATGAGAGTAAGATAACTTCATATGTTAAGAAAGAATGGGTAGAAATAACTAAGGAAGATCTAGGAAACTTTCTCCATTTTAAGGACTCATGGGACAAGAACACAGTTTCTAACCTCCAAATTTTACTATGAATTTTCTAAAATAAATAAGACCCTTAGATGTGTAACTCAAGTTTCTCACTTGGCTAGAGTATATACTTTTAATCAAAAAGCAAGGATCATCTAGCATATCTTAGAACTTCAATCAATCCTAAGACTTCTGATCGCATAAACATTACTCCTCTTCTGTCCACAGTTACCTATTTAATCATTACTAGATAACCAATTGATGAAGCCCAACTCATTCAAGATTACATTCACAACCTTTCTAAAATTGGGTTTGCTTGTCATAGGAGGAAGAAAAATATTGCACTAGGAAATCTAGTGACCTATATCTTAGAAAAGAAGTACAACATTATTTATTTTGATGTCCCCACTGAATTGCCAATCTTCTTCACTGATGCCTCTTTTCAATCTCTTTTTGGGAAGAATGAGAATTCAAGTGAAAATATTGAGGGAGAAGGGGGAGAACCTACACCTGCTCAGGGACATAACTTTTAGAAGATTGTCCATCGCTTTGATCAGTTAGAGAGTCATTTTATTCAACATTTTAATCAAATTCCAACTTACTTAAAACAACATGATGCACAGTACCATGAAGATATGGGTTGGATCTGAGGTTAGTTTGACTCAGTGAATACTAATGTAGTGATTAGAATAGCTATTTCTTAGTCTTCAACAAATCTCCTCCTCTAGACCAAGGTCCTTCATAGTTATAAATGTACTTCATTGTAGTTGTCTTTGCCAGTCCCCTCCATATGTAATGATTTTAGTGTTTATGCCTTTCTACTATTTTGGTCTTTTTTTAGATTTATATTAATGTTAAGCTATTTTGATGTTATAAAATTTGATATCAAGGGCTTCAATGTATCTGTCTTTATTTGATATCAATAAAAATGTCTTTGAAATGTGAGTTTGCCTTTATGATAATCCTATTTTAATTGATCTAAAAGTATTATAAATTAACTTGCATTACAAAATTAATTTTATTATTAAATCTAATTTTTCAAAAATTTAAGTTAACTTATACCTCTATCAAGTTAAGGATATCAATCATATGTTCTTGTTAGGCAAATATAATTTGAATATTATTATTACAATTTTGATATATTATTATTTTGTTCTCTTTTCAATATAATTATTTTTTTAATTAATTATATTTTACTTTTAGATTATTGATTTCAGAAAGATCAATTAAAAAGTATATAAAATAATATACAATGCATATAAAAATCTAAAGAATGTTCAATGGTTAGCATAATGAAGAATAGACACAAATTTACCCTTAATAAAAAAGATGCACAAAGTGATCTACCACAAATATTGGAAAATATGCACATTGTCGGTAATTGAATATGTTCTTTCTTCTATCATGTAATCTTCAAATTCAAATTAATCTAATGTTTCATTATGTTTTACATAGAAAATTGAAATTAACTAATCTTCATTTAGTTAATTCTAAATTAATTCTCCTTATCTAGTTATCTAGAAGGCTTCATGACCTTGATCAATTTTTCTAATCTAAGTTATATTTTAATTTAAATATTTTGAAACTTTCTTTTTCATATAATGGAAATTAACTTTGTCATTGTAATTCTATTTCAATCACTTTCAAGATCAATTACTAAGGTTTCTCATATGACTTCTTTTTTTTCAACCTTCCTTTTCCCTTTTTGTTATTGTCAAAGGGGGACTAATATTGTTTTTTGTATTATCTTGTTTTTTTTTGTGTTTGTGTTGTATTTTTTGGTGTTTATTTTTGTATTTTTTTAGTTTTTGTTATTTGTGTTTTATATATTTTTTAAAAAATGGGTTTTTCTATTCTTCATGGAATTTTATTGTATTCACATGATTATTTTTTTAAGGGGAGCTAAGGAAAAATTTAGGGTATTCAAGTTCACTCAAACAATAATTGATTTTCCATCTACAAAGGGGGAGATTGTTGAGATAGTTGCAACCTAGTTTTTTATTGTTGATATTCTTGGAACTTGTATGTTTTTTATGATTATTGCTTCTATTATAATTTCTCCTAACATATTTTGGATGCATTGTTTTTATTATTTGTGTGTACTAATATTTTAGGAAAATCATACTCCAGATTTATGAAGACTTCAAATCACATCAGTTTAGGGTTTATTATAAATGAAGTATATATTTTTTATTTTATTGAGTCTGAAAGAGTGTGATTGTAATTGAGTAACTGTACACACAGATCTGAGGAGAGTTTAAAATCTACAATTTTTAAACTAATCATACTGTTAAAGTAATTTCAAACGGGACGATTTGTTCAATTATTTTCTCCTGTGAGCAGTCAAATGAACAAAAAGATGGAAATCTTTCTAAGTATTGATCCTACTGTATGATATCCCATTCATATTTATACCATCCAGTGTACAAGTTGGATGGGTTCCTTTTTGTCCTGACGATTTAGAAGTTTTTCTGAAATTTTCATACCATATGATGTCCTCATCGTATGTATGCCATCTTGTATATAAGTTGGATGGGTCCCTTTTCATCTAGATAAACTTAAATTTTTTTGAATGGTTCATACTATACGATGTTGTAATCATACATACACCGTCTAGTGTACGAGTTAGACGGATCCCTTTTCATCCAGACAAATTTAAAATATTTATAAATAGTTTGTACCATATAATGTCATCATTATACGTACACTATTCAGTGTACGAGTTGGAGGGGTCCCTTTTTGTCTTGAAGAACTTCAAAATTTTCTTAACTAATTATATTGTATGATGTCATCATCATATGTACGCCATTCAAGGTACAAAATAATGGGGTCCCTCTTCATCGGGAAGAAGATGAAATTTTTTTTAACTATTCAAACAGTATGAATAAGGTTTTTACTGGATGATCATCGTGTATGAATTCATTTGTACCAATTCACATAAGGTTCATACATAATAATTTTTAAACTATTTGTACGTACGAACATACAATCGTACTATATGATCATACATGCTCAAAATGGAAATTTCAATTTTTTGGACAATTTTTTGTGTCTTTAATAAGAAGGTCCTTTAAAACTGATATGAAAAGTGTTGTTCTTCACAATTTTTAAAGGGCAAAAGAAAGAGTGAGTGTTGGAGAATGTTTGAATGAGATTTCTTACAAGTGGAGTGTGAAGGGTTCAAAAGGTTACTCAAAGGTAAGGATCTCTTTGTGTATTTTGTTGTCACTCTGCTTTTCTTCATTCTAGTTGCCCATGAGAAGATCTTTGAAGAAGATCCAGTACTCTGCCGACACATGGAGGTTGTGAATAAATGATGGTACTCTGCCAAAACTTGGAGGGTGTGAAAGGATGACGGTACTTAGCCGACACTTGGAGGGTGTGAAAGGATGATTGTACTATGCTGACACTTGGAGGGTGTGAAAGGATGATGGTACTTTGTCAACACTTGAAGGGTGTGAAAGGATGATGATTCTCTACAACACTGGGGATTGGTGAAAAATAGGTTTTATAAAGGCTTCTCCACCATGCTGTGGGGGCAGAAGGAGAGTCACTTTGGTAATAGTGCAATACCTGAAGAGGGAGTCTTCATGGAGTGGATGTAGGTCATGTTTGACTTAACCACTATACATCTTTATGTCTTTTTTTTCACATTTTTATTTTAGTAATTTATTTTTGTGTTTCAAAAGCTTTTTCAAAAAGATAATCTTTTTTAAATTTTTATTAAAAATTGTTTTCTATTTAAAAATCCAAAAGAAAATTTTAAATTACCAATTCACCCCCCTCTTGGTTATCCTTAGGAAAATAGATTAGGTTTAACAACCTATAGGTAATCAATACTTTTTACATTTCTTGAGTCAAGTCATGTATCTGATTAACCCCAAGCTAAGTAATCTTATAAACACACACACTCGTGGGAGTGGGTTAAGTTGAGAATTTTTTATTTTTTGACCTAATCATTTATGGCAACTTTTTATCATAGTAGATGATTAATTAAAAATAGAAAACATAAATTAGGGCATCTCATTAATTAAGAGTGATTAAACTAATCATATTATACAATCATTACCGTATATGATGATCAGTTCATATTAAAAAAAAAGCCACCAATCAATTTTTTAGGCAATATTTTAAATTTCAAATTTTGTATATATTGTATAGAACGGTCCACATCATCTTGGATAATAGATGACAATCATGACTAAATTATTCTTATAAATAGAAAAGCAATTGTGTCAAAACTTGATTTGATCTGATCGTACAGGATGATCGATGATGATTGCCCTAGATGATAGAGAACATGTATGTGATGATAAGGGATTGCCAGCATTTGTAGTCGATTAATACCATAATTTTTCAACTAATCATCTAAGATGATTGACCCCTTTTGGGCTTGATGATAGAGAAATGCATAGGATGATAAAGCATCATCGAGTATCGTACTATATAAAGATCAATAGTTTTATATTTGTCATCCACGAGAATATTATAATAGTTCAAAATAAACTACTTTTTTCTCCTTAACTAATCATATAGGGAAATGCAATTCATACTTGTTGAATGGGCTATTTTGAACTAATCGTATTGGACAATGGTACTGGACAATCAGAAGGGATGAATTTAAAATTAGGGCTTCTTTTGGAGGTTCTCTATTTAAGCTCTCATACTATCCTATAGTTAAACAATTTTTGTTGGGTTGACCTGAAAGAGAGTTTAGAGAAGGATGAATGGAAAGATTTATGAAAGAGAGATCTTTATGAGGGGGAGTTATGAGAGATTCATAAAGGTTTTTTTGATCAAGGTTTCTATCATCTTCCTCAAGCTTCTTTCTTAGTTTCTTGGTGGCTCTAAAGAGATCTTCATCAGCATTGGATTGAAAGTTTTTTGCCTACACTAGGTGGGAGTAAAAGGATTCTAAGGTTCTCTTCCTACTCAAGAAAGGAGTAAAAGGATTTTTAGGTTCTCTGCCTACTACTAGAGGGAGTAAAAGGATTCAAGGTACTCTGCCTCACTGGACAGTGGAAAGATTTTGTAAGGGTTTATATGCCTTGTTGTGGGGGAAAAAGAAGAGAAACTACTTTTAGCATAATACCTATAAAATAGATTTTTGGGAAGTGGATGTAGGTCAAGTTGATCGAACTACTATAAATCTGGTGTGTTCTTTCTAGTTACTTTTTTGCATTTTATTTTCACATACTTCTATGAATTATTTTGTGGTTGAAATCTTTGATATTTGTTATTGTGAAATTAGTGTTTCTTTCGTGTAAAATGCTTGTTTTAAAATATTCAAAACAATTTGAACAAAGATTTCCTTTTTTGTAATGAAAATTTTTAATAACCAATTCCCCTCCCCCTCCCCCCCCTCTCTTTGTTATCCTTGGGCTACTTCATTAAAGTTTAACAACCCTCACGAACTTTCACTTTTATCATTTAAATTGAATTTAACTTTCTTTAATTATTTTTAAATAATAAAAGAAAAATTGTTTCTATTGAATCTTCAAATTAATAGTTGAGCATTAATTTATCTTTTGAGGTCATAAATGTTATGATATTCAAATTTCTATAATGAAACATTAAAATGAAATTTTATGAGGACCCATAAAAATTTTACACACTTCTTAGTGATGTGGCATTCTTCTCTTTGGATTTTACAAATAATTAGATCATTAAGCCACCACCTCAAGTGTAGTAATGCCCAAATAGAATTGCTATTATTTTGGTGTAACATTGTGATGGAAATTTTTTTATAAAAGTTTGATGCCAACATGTATGACACACAATAGTGATGACCTAATAAAAATGTTATAATTTTGAGTTCCAATGCTTAGAGACATAATGCCACCTAACCATAGAACTACAATGCTTAACTATACTTTGACCATAACAACATTTTGACTAGTTGATATGTTAGCCATTTTCATTCATTTTCACCCTTCTCTCTTGCACTTCCTTTGTAATATGTTTTGCTATTTTAATCCTTCAAAGAGTTATGGTCCCAAAGTTAACATTGGAAAGTAGCGATCCTCCTTTTCCCCTGATAAAAAGTTATTTTTGAGCTCATTTATGAAAGATAAGTACTATAATTATATTGTATACAAAAAGCTAATTTCTAATTACGACTTTTGAAGTTCTAGGGAAATGTTATAATTGATGACTGTTAATAGGTGGAGGACGAACTTTTGTGTGGAGTTCTCTACTTATATAGTGTCTACTACTTAAATGTTCTTTTCAAATAACATAAGGGAAGCTTAGGATAATAAGGATTTGGCTAGGTGAAGTAGGAAGTATTTGATGAAATCAATACCATTAGTGTTTAGGGGACACTAACTTAAAATTTAATGATTGCATTACATTTATTATCACTCTTATAAACCCCTAAGAGATCCTTAGATTCTTTATTAAACACTATAGTGAAACTAATTAGAAATTGCAGAGGAAAAAAATGTTAACTTTAGTGTATTGGCACTCTCTACATTGTAAAAGCCTTGGAAATATTTTACTTCTACCCATTTCAGGCAAAAAACTAATATATATGTCGTTATTCAAGTTGGTAAATCAATGGATGAAGGCATGATTATCTTTATTCCTTCATTTATTCATTTTTTAATATTTCTTTAATTATATTATTAGAGGATATGCATTTTTAGGTTTTGGGCACTCTTATTTGCTTTCCTTTTTTATGTTTACTATGAGGTATTTTTGGTGAGTCAAGGGAAGTGTAGCTCTTCCTAATTTATATTATTATTAAGACTAAAATAGAATAATTTGAATAAAACACTTAGAGAGAATGATAGGATCCTAGTCGGCCCAGTTCTTGCCAGCCTAGCTCCAGCCAATCTAGTTCTAGTCAACGAAAGGCTAGAGCCCTAGAAACTTGGGGGACTAGGTGTAAAACATTAATGATCAAGTTTTTGGTATACATACCTTTTTGAGGAAAATATATTGTGGAAGTAAAGAATGATCAACATGATGGATTATAAGGTGGACATGCAATAACTGTAATACCAGCATGCTTCTAACATCAATGAAGAATTAGATGGTATGATTAATAATTACAAGATATTTATGAGCCCATATGATTCGTTATTCCATACAACGCTGTCCAACATTCCTTACATCGGGTAGCCTCCAACACCACTACAAGTTGTAGTAGTAGATGATGAGGAGGAGGTGGAGTGATATGAGTGTTTTTATATTTTTTTATTTTTTTAATTGTTGTCTTTTAATTTGTGTTACTTATTTTTCATTTAGTTTTATGAATGCAATTATAGTTCTTATTTTTTTCCCATTAGTGTAATGCATTATTTAATAAATGTCAATGCCCATGTATTACGTATGTAAGTATATTAATTTCTCCTTATGTTAATTTATTACATATATGAATATTTATATATATAGCAAAAAATTTTATTTTTTGAATTAATGAAAATAATAAAATAGAAACTAAGGGTGATTCATTGAATAAATGGTAGGAGATATTGAAAATGAAACAATCTTAATAGCAACTAATTATAATTATTAAGGTTGATAATTCCTACTTAAATTAACACATAAACAACCTATAAGCACTTGCCTACTTAATTTTGTTTTAAATGAATAAAATGTAGCACAAATGTTGTACTAAAATTAATTAAAAAGTTCATTATGTTCTTATAATTATGGCAATATGTACCCTTAAAAATAAACATTCATCAATCCTAACTTAGGTTTTTAGGGGGGAGATTATTGCGTATTCAATATCATTATAAAGATACTCTATTAAGTGAATGAAAAATAAAAATAAAATTTGAAAAACAAAAAGGAAATGAAAAATTATTACTACAATATAAAATATTGGTACCTCAAAAGTCTAACTCTATTTAAATAATCTGAGAGCTAAATTATACCAAAGGAAATCATACGAATTATAAAACATAATGAAATGTAAAATTTTACTACATTTAAATCCTTCTACCTAGTAAGTAATTTAAACAATTACACTTACACATTTAGGAGAAAATTTTAGTAAGATTTTTACTTTAAATGAAAATTTAGGATGCTACCTGAAGATTGCAGTAATATAAGTTATCAACCACTAAATTATTACAATTAACATTACATCGTGAGTATTATCTTACTTTTAATAATTCAAAAGATTCCATTTAGTAAAATTTTAGATGTTAAAATAAAAATTTACTTGAATTACTTCAGGATAAGTAATGATTTAATTTTTCAGAGATTTTGATAATGGAAGCAGTGGTTATCATTTTGGTTTATTTTTTAATGAAAAGACATTTATTGACCTATTTTTGCAAGAATTTCCACAAAAAGGGCCTCAAATTTTTAAAAAGGCACCTTTATTAAAATGCCATACCATCTAACAACATAGTGTTAGAGAAGAGACCCATAATGCTTAGTTTTCTAAAAATTTGTAATGTTATTAATTACTCCAATTCCAGATAAGGGAGCTCCATGATGCCTAATAAAAAAAATTTTAGTGCTATAGTACAAAAAGATGAAGCATTGGGGCACTTGAAAAAAAATACATTTCTTAGCATTGTATTACAGGAAATAAAGGTCCTCATTGCCTAAGAGGAACCATAGGGCCAATGAGTTAGGAGTCCCTTAATATGGTAGATGGTGTTGCAATGCAAAATTAGCTTTCATTAGCTCATTTTAATCAAAGGTTAGTACCTTACATTACATGTTAAATAAGAGCATCCATTCCTTGAACTGCGCATTAATGTTTAAATCCAATTTTGCATTTTGCCTTAGCATGGAAATTCAATCATTAAATTCTAAAACTATCATTTGACAAACACCCTTGAGTTTCTCTTGGTTAACCACACAATCACCATTAATCGCCTAATGATTATCAACAATCTAATTATTTTCAATCATAAACTCTTCAATCAACCATAAACATCTATCATTAGTCAAATATAAATCCAAATCTAGCTTAAAATTCTAAACCCTAACAAGTTAGTATTCAATACTAAAGACTAAGGCCATTTGTGTCAGTTTAGATTCCAAAATATGGGGTTACTTCATGATTTCTTTTTGGGTTTGGTTTTGGAGAATTGGAAAGCCCTGATTCATCCTGATAATCCTATCATTAGTATGATGAGGCTTTGGCTTGAATTGAAAGACTTAAGAGATTATTAAATTGGTCGAATTATAATACTTCTAAAAATAGTTTTACGAATATTTTGGAAGCTGAGTAACATGTGAACCATTTTGAGAACATTTGTCAACATAACCCTTTTGATGCTTCTTTTAGTATCTTGAGGGAGTCTAAAAATTGCCTTCTTAAGTTATAAGCTTAGGAGGAATCATTATGGAAATAAAAAGTCAGTGCCTTGCACCTTCTTGAAGGTGATAATATTACTAAGTATTATCATGCTTTTGGTTAAGAGGAAAAGGGCAAAAAATAATATTAATAAAACTCAATGTGAGGATGGTTCTATGATTGAGGATATTTTGGAGATTAAAAATTTAGTGGTTACGCATTTTAAAAAGTTTTTGAATAAGAATTTTATTCCTGCTCCTATTTATAACCATTCTATTATTCCTAGCATTATATCCTTGGAGGATAATAATTTTCTTACTAACCCTCACTCTTTTGAGGAAATTAAAGATATTGTTCATGGTATGAATGGGGATTCTATAGCTGGGCCGGATGGTTTCACCACTAAGTTCTTCCAAAAGACTTCCCATATAATTAATAACAAACATTTTTTGACAGTATTGGATTTCTTTACTCGTAACTCATTTCCTAAATCTTTTAACTCGACTTCTAATGTGCTTATTCCTAAAAACAACTCTGTTAATCACTGGAATGACTTTAGACCTATTATTCTGTGTACATTTTTTATAAATTGCTTTCTAAAATTATTATGAAACAGCTTACTTCTTTGCTCCCTAGAATCATCTCTCCTTATCAAATGGGTTTTGTGAAAGGTTGCACTATTAATGATAATATTTTATTAGCTCTGGAGTTTTGTTAACATCATGACATAAGGGTTAGAGGTGGTAATTTGAATTTCAAACTTTATATTTCTAAGGCTTATGATAACCTTGACTGGAGTTTTCTTTATAATATTTTGAAGCTTTATGGTTTTAGCTCATTTTCATTAAGCTCATTAAAAATTGCATTGAAGGTATTTATTTTTCTATTGTTGTTAATGACAATAGCAATGGTTTTTTTAAATCTTCTCATGGGTTGAGACAAGGGGATCCTCTCTCTCCTGCCGTTTTCATTATGGATGCTCATTTTTCCTCTAGAGGTCTTTCCAACCTCTTTGAGAATAATCCAGGTCTTTATGTCAGAACTGTTGGTGGTTTTCCTATCTCTCACTTATGTTTTGCATATGACATAATGATTTTCACCAATGCTTCTGTTAACAGGATTCATAAAATTTAGGATTTTTTTCACCTTTTTTGAGATGGTTAGTGGCCAGTCTCTTAATAATAAGTGTTGTTTCATCACACCTAAGAATATTTCTTAGTTTGAGATTATGGCTATCAAAGAGATAATTAGTTTTGTGCATGGTCACCTACCTATTAAATAACTAAGGATTCCTCATTTCAAAGGTAGAAAGAAATGTTGCCCACGCGAGATGTGTGCAATATGAAAGTTCGTTAGGGATGTTAAGCCCTTAAGAACTAGCCCGAGGCGAACCAAGAGGGGCTGAATTGGTATTTTAAAAAAATATCATAAGCAAAGCATAAATAAAAAACAAACTAATATCACCACAAGGAAATCAATGTGCGAAAAAATAAATATGGAATGTTGTAATAAAAGAACATAGAGAATTCATTGTGTTTTGGTCAACTCAACCTACGCCCACTCCCGGAGGTGTCCTCTAGGTATTGTACTACAAACGTGACTCTCCTTTTGCTCCCACAAAAAGACAGAGAAGCCCTTACAAATACTCCTTTCCGCCAACCCCGGCGAGGTAGAGAATCCAACTCCTTCTACTTCCTCTTGAAGAAGGAAGAGAACCTCGACCAATTGCTGAAGAAGACCTCCCTTGAACCCCCAAGGATGAAGGACAAAGACTGGAGAAGACACCTTGGAAACTTGCTTGGAGCAACCTTTGTGAATCCCTCTCACAAACTCCCCCTCACAAGTTCCTCCCTGTCTCCCCGTCTCGCTCCCTCTCCTCCTGGCTCTCTCAGGTTAAGACAACACCTAAAGTTCTTACAAAGTGAAGAACAAGAGCTCTTAAATATAAGAGCTTTGGAAAAGCTCATTAATTGCAACTTGTTGACTTTATCATTCTATACGATCAGTTCAATTTAAGCCTAATCAGCAAGGGTGATCTTGGACGAACAGAAGAAATTTGTTCATATCATCCAGGATGATAAAATACCATCCTATACGATTAGTTCAAATCTCAAATTATCAGCCATATAATCGCTCGGAAAGGAGGTCTGGACGATCCAAAATTAGCTTGATTGTCCGGGCTGATTTTACGATTGTCCCAGACGATTAGTTCAAAATCAAGAAAAATCATCCAGAACATTGATCTGAATAAGAGCTGGCCAATGCTGATCGTCCAAGAGAAAATAAGGGTTTTTAAACTAATCATCCCGATGATCCTGCGATCGTCCTAGATGATGTGATCATACAAATCAAGCCTTAATTACTTTCTTTAATTACCAGATTAATTTAGGCAAAAATTGTGTTGAATCATCTTGGACGATGTAATGGATCATCATGGATGATGTCCAAAAGTAAAATTTACCTAAATAGATCTAGCGGCTGATTCTTTTTTATTTGAGCTTATCGTCCTGGCTGATACAAGGATCATCCAGGATGATGTGCTTAATGACGACTGTCTTAACCAGGATGCCCTAATTAGGGTTTCTATTTTTAGTAAGATCATCCTGGCTGATATGAACATCGTCTTGGATTATATACTCAAAATAGAAAATATCAAAAAAACCCTCAAGTGTGTGTGTACATGGTTACTTTGCATCAAGAACCATTTTTACAATGGACTCAAGAAAGAAAAAATTACAAACTGACTCAAACTAAATCTACCTAATCTTGAGCTGACTTGAGTTGCACTAGATCTTGTGTACCTAAAAAGCTAGTAGGAAACACAGTCGCAGATAATTATGAATGTTTGTTATCATCATAAGTCTAATCCATAAACTTAGATTTGCAACAATCTCCCCCTTTTTTTATGATGAAAATATAATCAGAAATGTTTTACTAGTTTTGACAGTCTAATGGAAACTTTGTAAGGAAAAATAGTTTAATAAATTCCAGAATCAAAGTATAATATATAACAGACTACTCCCGCTTTTGACATAACAATAGGGAGGAGGAAACTAAAAAATAGAACAAAAACTAAAACAACCGTAAGAAAAATAAACTATAGATAAACAGCATGATAAAAAAAAACTAGTAAAAAAAGATATCCTGATCATCAGACAGAGGAGGTGGTGGTGGTGGTTGTGGCGGAAAGTAACTGGTCAATGTGGAAAATTGAGATCCAAACTAGGCCATGTCATGGTCATGCTGGTGCTGAATGCGAATGATGTCCTTAGTATGTTGCTGCTCCTGTGCTACAACATAGGCCTCAAAGCTAGTATCTCACTAATCAAATCTGTCCACCAACTGATCCAGCTGAGAGCGCTGGTGGAGAGGAACAGGTGCAAGATGAGGAGCGGGAGCCTCCTCCTCTTCAGCCCCAGAGCTTCCAAATCCTCTGTGTGGAGATGAGTATTGTGAAGGATATTGAAGAAACTGTTTGAGTAGAATGGTGACTGAAGGTTGGGAGGAGCAGTATATTGAAGGTTATATTTGGATTCTAGAACATATGCAATTATGTGTCCTATAGCAAGATTGGACTTCCTTCTATGACCAGGATCTTGAATTGTAGTCTAATGTTCGATGTATGAAAAGATCAGGTTAGTTACATTGAATTCATGATTTTTCATGATGTAAAAAGTAGTGAGTGAAGGAAGGGGAGTGATATGGATTCGGTCGTCGGCTTTGGAAATCACAGAGGTGCGAAGGATGTGATGGATCATCCTAGCATCTTTAAGTAAAGAGCTAGTCTCTCTAATATCAAAAGGGGGCTTTGGTGTGACGAAGAAAGTAATTGGTCGTAGCCCAGTTAAAATCAAGATCAGAAACTAGGGTATACAGCTTATCCCTAGTGGTGGAAAGCTATAGCAAATTTGCACAATCTTAGTATGTGATCTCAACAGGGCGTAGATTTACATATGAGGTGAGAACAGTGTAGGAAGAATTGATTCAGAGGTTGGAAAAAAATTTAAAGAGAAGTTTTGAATTAAAAGAGATTACAACAGTGAGAATAAAATATAAAGAGGTGTGAGTGAATAGGTCGAGTACCATATAGGAGAGGTGGTTTGGATTGATTGATCTAGAGAGAGTAATGCTATAATCTTTGTATCAGTGGTAGGAAACCTAATCATCTACCTCCTGAAATCGAGGGTCCAGTGTGGCCCTCGAGGAGGTTCCAGACATGTGGCGAGAATGCTTGCCACCAGCCATTAGCAAAAAAAAAGAAAAGGAACAGGAAGTTGAAAACCAATGTTAGAGATTAGTGTGAAAATAAAAGGCTAGATGGCTCAAAATTTAAAGGATTGGCCTAATCGTCCAAGCTGATTGTAGGATCATCCAGGCTAATCTGGTGTAATTATTGTGGATAGATGATTGGTTAAAAAGGCAGTTCGATCATGCAGGACTATCAGATATCATCCGGGATGATTAGACACAGGTGATCGTCCTGAGGAGTCAGGCCAGACGACCGTTGAAAAAGAAGATCATCCATGCCGATTAGGTGGATCATCCAGGACGATGCTCAATAATGGATTATACCGACAAAATTTAAAATGTTTTAAATCATATGCCACGTGTATCGTCCTGGACGAACAGTGGATCGTCCAGGATGATAGTCCAAAAATGGATCATCCCGGGCAAATTTATAGATTTTAAACGTGCTAACACGTGTATCCTCCAGGACGAATAGGTGTATCAGATAGGATGATTACCAATAAATGCATCATCTAGGATGAAAAAGTATCGGCCATGACGATCAAGATGATTATAGCACAGGATGATTATATCATCTAGGACGATAATGGATCATCCAAGACGATGAAGAGTAGAAAAAGTCAAAATATTCAGAAGATGGAGTTTTTGTAGAAAGATGAGTAGATCATCCAAGATGATATAAATATCATCCAGGACAATGTGACAAAAAATTGAAATTAGAGGAAGGATGGGTATGATCAGAGAAGGCCCAAAAATCATAAAATCAACTAAAAATTACAATGATAAAACACAAAAAAGGTATAAAAACTAGAAAAAAAATAAAGATTTTTTTTAATCAAGGCATGAAGATGACATAGTCTCCATGTGATTGATTTTAAAAATTTGTAAGTTAATGAGTTAACAATATCAAACATCCAAAAAATGGTAAAATATCCATTCATGTTAACTCTAAGCTCGGACCACTTTTAGGGTAAAATTGTCTTTTGAAATCAAATGGCTTAACTCAAAAAAATCAATTGGATAAGAAAAAGAGTTCTGATCAAGACTTGCTGTCAGAAAAATAACTTATAGAATAATATATCAAAGTATAATCGTGAAATTTGAAATCAAGTCCTTGAAAATTTTAAGTGATACATGAAATCTTCTAAGTTTTAAGAGTTGGAAGAAAGGAAGATAGCTTACTTTTTGATGGGCTCATTTTATGCCTCTAGTCCATTGAATGGCACAGTTTGCACATCTTTTGATTTTTGATGGACTTTTTGTGTGTGTGTGTGTGTGCATATATATATATATATATATATTAATTTGGCATCATTGTGCATCTTTTACTTTTGGCAACATTGGCCATTGTTTTTTATTATTATTTTTTTGGCAAGCTAGATTCTATTCCAAAAACTCTTAAATATTCTTAGTTGTGAGTATATCTTCTAGATATTAGAGAAGAGAAAAAACTCACTCTCTTATTAGGGAAGAACAAACCACAAAATAGAATAAAAAATCATATGAGAGATGCATTGACAGGATAACGAGAAATCTTGAAGGAAAAAAAACTTTGATTATTATAAATATAAGCTAGATTACTGTAGCTAGGTAGAAAAAATCTCAATTGAAAAATCTAGTTATTAATTTGAGATAGACTTTTGTATAGAAAAAAAATTTACCACCAAAATACGTTAGAGAAAGATACATAATCAATGATGTTTTTACCCTTTAGTAGATTAAGAGATATAAAACATTGACTATAAATTTTCAAAAACACAAAAATAAGGCATAAGATATCAATTCAGCGATGATATAAAAAAATAAAGTACCAAAGGCAAAGAAAATAATTACAAAAAATAAAAATAAAAAACAAAAAAACTAAAAAAAGATAAAGCAAATTAATCAGCAGATAACAGATCAAAAATCAGTAGAAATCAAGTTTATGCATTAATGTCAATCACACCTAATCTGGTCCTTAAAGTGCTGAAAGTTGTTGGAACTCGTTCAATATGAATTAGGATGTTAAGCCTAACTAAATGTCCCAAGGCTAACCAAGAGGGGGGTGAATTGGTAATTTAAAAATTACACTTCTACTCTTGGATTTTTAGAAAACCTTTTTAATTATTAATGCAAGTTAAATTTAAAGTTTAAAAAGTAAACTTTTCAACCAGATTAAATAACTTGCAATGAAATTAAATACAGAAGAAAAATAAGAAAGAACACACCAGATTTATAGTGGTTCGGTCAAATCTTGACCTACGTCCACTCCCTGGAGGCACCCTCCGAGTATTGCACTAATACCACAAAGTGACTCTCTTTTTGCCCCCACAGCAAGGCGGAGAAGCCTGTATAAAATCACTTTCACCTTCCCCAATGCTGTGGAGTAGCCGGGTTCTTTGACACCAAAGAGATCTTCTTCTCGCCAAAACTTCCCTCAAGATGACACTTGAATTCGATGGTACTGAAGTGCAAGTTTGCCGGAGCAACCGTGTGAATATCCCCTACACACTCCCTTGAAATCCCCTCCAAGGATCTTCTCCCTCTCAAACTCCACCCTTTCCTCTCTCCCTTTCAAGTTCTCTCTTCTAGTTTTCTCCCAAAGAACGAAGACACAATGGTTGTCAAAGATACACTTTATCGTCCTTTTACACTCTCCAAGTGTCGGCAGAGAGCCGGACCTATGTTGTTGAACTTCACTTGAGAGCCTTCGCTGGAGCAACCGTGTGAATATCCCCTCGACACTCACTTGAAATCCCCTCCAAGAATCTTCTCCCTCTCAATGATCCCTCTCAAGAGAAAACAACTCAAAAGGTACTTGTAATAGTTTCTAGGACTCCTTATATAGAAAGGACATGAAAAATCGTCCAAAAAACTGCTAAAAATATGTTTTTTTGCGCACCGGATCGTCCCGTAAGAACCATTTGTTCTTCTGTACGAACCAATTTCAGGACAAAATTGGTTCATCCCGGGACGAAAAATTTTGTCCGGTACGAACAGTTATATCAAAAGTTGGTTCCAAAAACTATAGAACATTGCCAGAAACTTCCATAGTCGGTTCCCATTGTCCTGGACGAACTGGACTTTGTCTGGATGAAATTTTTACAGAGAAACTCATCCTGGGATGAAAAATGATTTTGTCTGGACGATCATTCCTTAGAAAACTTTTCCAGTTCAGTTCTTGTCCGTTCCATTGCTCTCACAAGGAGATAACTGATCTGATCGTCCCGTACGAATAATGTTCGTCCCGTACGATCAGTACAAATTTTTTTTCAAGATCTCCTTTAAGTGTATGTAAATTTATTCACTCAATTACAATCACTCCCTCTCAAATTTAATTTAAATAAAAAGTATAATCTTATAATTCACAAAGTATCTAATGCTGAATCTGATTTCAAGTCTTCGTAGTCTTGGGTTCGATTTTCCTGAAATATTAATACACACAAGAGTGAAAACAAATCTTCAAAAAAATATTAGGAGATAACAACACATAAAATAATAATATTTGGAATCATCAAAACTATACAAGTTGCAAGAATGTAAAAATGCAAATAGCAACTTTCCTAACAATCTCCCACTTTTTGATGATGGCAAAACAATTATTGTTTGTATAATTTCAAATTCTAAGAATCTCCTAAACTCCCTCTGAAATAATTAACATATGAAAATAAGGAGGCATTAAAATTATTTTTATTTTCAAATTTTTTAGAAATACAAAACAAAACAAAACAAACACACATACACTAAACAAAACAAACACACAACGATACGAATACACAAGACACAACAAACAATTTCTCCCCTTTTTGACAACATCAAAAAGTGAGGAAGAAAAAGACTAGAAATGTAAGCAGACATATGAAAATTATTTAAAAATTTAACCTTTAAAGTGTTTGACATAAGTTATGCAAATAAAATTAAAATATTAGCCAAATCATAAAATTCATAGAATTTAAGAAGAGATATAACATAGAAACTAAAAAGAATTAATCAACACATGAGTATATTTAGACATTTAAGATAGAGAAAATCATTGTAAAAATGATGATATAAAAATTTTATTTTTCATATTTCAATATGTAATATAAATGTACATAAGATCAATTTTGAAATAAGAGATTAAAAAATTAAGGAAAGAAATAACTACCACATGTGGCGCTTTGCGCATCTTTTTCAATTTTGTGGCACATTTTTGTGCATCTTTTCACTTGTTGGGCTTATTTTGTGCCTATTTTTCACATTGCAAATCTTTGCGCATTTCTTTTGATTTTTGTACATTTGTACAATTTTCAAGAGTAATTGTATTCTTTTCAAAATCAATAATCTAAAACTTCAAATCTTTCTAAGTGCATAAATATTAATTGATAAGTGAAATATAAAATAATAAAACATCACAATTGTAATAATAATATTAAAATTAATGTAGTCTAAATAGGAGACATGAAATTGACAATCTAAATAATATCAAGTTATCAACACAACTTAAATTTAGAAAAATTAGATTTTCTAATGAATTCAATTTTATGTTGCAGTTCAATGTATAGCACTTGTAAGATCAAAAATTTAAGGGTTTTTTATATAGGCTAACGAACATTTCAAACACATAACAAAAACACTTAAGAATCCAAAAAAAAATCTAAAGCAATAAAAGGATAGAAAAACACTAAACAAAATACAAGTACATAAACTATAAAAATCTTCATATCACATTCCAAATGTCTCACAATAAGAAACATGAAATCCGATATGAAAATATCTCAAAATCATACAAAACACACTAAAATTAAAAATAGAAAAACACAACAAATAAAAAACATACACACAATAACACATAAACAAAGGGTTTAAACATCATTTTCCTTCTGGTCTGATGATTCAGAAGCTAGATCTGCCCAGGAGATTTTTTGCTTTTCATTATTTTCCCATTTTATAATTTGCTTAGCTTTGCCCTTTTCTTTAGCAGGGAGAGTTCTCAAATTAGGGCACTTACTTTTCAGATTTACATATTTCCTACATCCAAAGCAAATAATACTTGAAGAAATCTAAACATTCTTACCATTTTTACCTTTATTCCACTTTTGTTGATGCTTATGCTTGTGTTTTAGTGGACTATTTCAATTTGCTTGTTAAGTCATCGCTTTCCTCACCAACTAAGCAACTTTTCTCCATGTCTTCCGCTTTTAGCATTATTGTTTCACCTGCATCCAAAAGTCTTTGACCCAAATATTGCTCGTAGGCAATGAGTGAGCCAATCAAATTATCAATAGAATATGCATTCAATTTTTTTGATTCGCAAATAGCAACAACTTTGGCATCAAACTTGTCAAGTAAACAACGTAGAATTTTATTGACTATTTCAAAATTTGAAAATTCTTTACCTAAAGCATGCAATGACTTTACAATTTGAATAAACCTAGTATGCATGTTTAAGATTGTCTCATAAGGTTTCATGCTAAAGAGTTCATAGTCATGCATCAAAAAATTCAACTTAGATTGCTTTACTTCACTAGTACCTTTATATGTAATGCATAAATTGTCTCAAATTTCCTTGCCGGTAGTACATGTAGAGATTCTCATATATTCTTCTGAATTTAAAACACATAATAAATAATTCATACATTTAGCATTTAATTCAGCATAAATTTTTTCTACTCTACTCCATTCAGAAAAAGGGGTATCAGTTTTGATTCCATCTATAATACGTGACGGTACAAAATAACCATTTTGAATCATATGCCACATTTGATAATCTATTAATTGCAAGAAAGTAGACATTCGAATTTTCCAAAAATCAAAAGAAATATTTTCAAATAAAGGTGGTCTAACAATTGAATATCCTTCTAATGTTTTACAGTTTCTAAAATTAGCCATACTCGTTTTTCAAAAAGTAGTCAAAACTTATGATTTTGAAACCTTGCTCTGATACCACTTGTTGGAACTCGTTCAATATGAATTAGGATGTTAAGCCTAACTAAATGTCACAAGGCTAACCATGAGGGGGGTGAATTGGTAATTTAAATATTATACTACTTGTTGGGGCTCGTTCAATATGAATTAGGATGTTAAGCCTAACTAATTGTCTCAAGGCTAACTAAGAGGGGGGTGAATTGGTAATTAAAAAATTATACTTCTACTCTTAGATTTTTCGAAAACATTTTTAATTATTAATACAAGTTAAATTTAAAGTTTAAAAAAAAAACTTTTCAACCAGAGTAAACAACTTACAATGAAATTAAATGCGGAAGAAAAATAAGAAAGAACACACCAGATTTATAGTGGTTCGGTCAAATCTTGACATACGTCCACTCCCCGGAGGCACCCTCTGAGTATTGCACTAATACCACAAAGTGACTCTCCTTTTGCCCCCACAGCAAGGCGGAGAAGCCTGTACAAAATCACTTTTATCTTCCCCGGTGCGGCGGAGTAGCCGGGTTCTTTGACACCAAAGAGATCTTCTTCTCGCCAAAACTTCCCTCAAGACGACCCTTGAATCCGATGGTACTGAAGTGCAAGTTTGCCAGAGCTTACCGTGAAAATATCCCCTCCACACTCCCTTGAAATCCCCTCCATATTCTCCCTCTCAAACTCCACCCTTTCCTCTCTCCCTTTCAAGTTCTCTCTTATAGTTTTCTCCCAAAGAACAAAGACACAATGGTTGTCAAAGATACACTTTGTAATCCTTTTACACTCTCTAAGTGTTGACAGAGAACCGGACCTATGTTGTTGAACTTCACTTGAGAGCCTTCGCCGGAGCAACCGTGTGAATATCCCCTCCACACTCCCTTGAAATCCCCTCAAAGGATCTTCTCCCTCTCAATGATCCCTCTCAAGAGAAAATAACTCCAAAGGTACTTGTAATAGTTTCTAGGACTCTTTATATAGAAATGACATGAAAAACCGTCCAAAATACTGCTAAAAATATGTTTTTCTGCGCACCGGATCATCCCGTACGAACCATTTGTTCATCTGTACGAACCAATTTTGTCTTGGACGAAATTGGTTCGTCCTGGGACGACAAATTTTGTCCGGTACGAACAGTTATATCAAAAGTTGGTTCCGAAAACTGCAGAACGTTGCCAGAAACTATCATAGTCGGTTCCCATCGTCCTGGACGAACTGGACTTCGTCTGTACAAAATTTTTATAGAGAAACTCATCCTGGGATGAAAAATGATTTTGTCTGGACGATCATTCCTTAGAAAAATTTTCCAGTTCAGTTCCTGTCCGTTCCATTGCTCTTACAAGGAGATAACTGATCTGATCATCCCGTACAAAAAATGTTCGTCCCGTACGATCAGTACAAATTTTTTTTTTCAAGACCTCCTTTAAGTGTGTGTAAATTTATACACTCAATTACAATCACTCCCTCTCAAATTTAATTAAAATAAAAAGTATAAGCTTCAAATTCACAAAGTATCTAATGTTGAATCTGATTTGAAGTCTTCGTAGTTTGGGGTTCGATTTTTCCTGAAATATTAGTACACACAAGAGCGAAAACAAATCTTCCAAAAAATGTTAGGAGATAACAACACATAAAACAATAATATTTGGAATCATCAAAACTATACAAGTTGCAAGAATGTAAAACATGCAAATTGCAACTTTCCTAACAAAAGTGTCGTAAGACAGGGGTTTAGTAAATATGTCAGCCAGTTGATTCTCAGTCGCCACATGGTGTAACTCAATGTCTCCCTTAGACACTATGTCTGTAATAAAGTGATGTCTTATGTTAATGTGCTTAGTCCTTGAATGTTGGATAAGATTCTTAGAAATGCAGATGGCACAAATGTTGTCACAAAGAACTATTATGGTGCATACAGGTATTCATAAATCCAATACTTATTGTTTTAACTAAAGGACTTGGGCCACACAACTTTCTAAAGTAATATACTCGGCTTCAGTAGTGGAAAGTGCAACAGAGTTTTGCTTTCTACTAGACTAGGAGACTAAAGATTGTCTTATGAATTGATAAGTTTTCAAAAGTGATTTTTTTATCCACCTTACATCCTGCAAAATTAGAATGAGAATATCCAATAATTCCAAAAGAAGTTTTGGGCCTAAGGTACCAGATTCCTAAGTTTTGGGTCCCTAAATTGTATCTAAAAATTCTCTTAACTGCAGTTAGGTGGGATTCATTAGGTCCAGCTTAAAATCTAGAACAAAGACAAATGCAAAATATTATTTCGGGTCGGCTAGCAGTCAGGTAAAGTAAAGATCCAATCAGCCTTCTGGATTTTTTTTGATCAACAGACTTCTCACTTGGGTCCTTATCTAACTAAATATTGGAGGTCATGGGAGCATTAATTGGCTTGGCTTTATCTATCTCATACTTTTTCAAGATGTTCTTTATGTATTTTGATTTATTTAGAAAGGTTTCATCTTCTAATTGTCTTATGCTAAATCCCAAAAAGTAGGACAACTCTCCCATCATACTCATCTCAAACTCTCTACTTATTGTTTAAAAAAATTCATCACATTGTCTCTCATTAGAAGATCAAAAAGTACATCATCAACATAGATCTAAATAACGAGTAAATATTCTCTTACTTTCCTCAAAAAAAGGTGGTGCCTATGCTCTCCTTAACAAACTCCCTTTCTACTAAGAATGTTGTAAGCCTCTCATACCAAGCTCTAGATGCATGTTTTAATCCATATAAGGACCTTTTTAATTTGAAAATATGATTTGGAAATTGAAAACTCTCAAAATCTGGGGGTTATTCTACAAACACATCCTCTTATATTTCCCCATGTAAAAAGGCACTCTTACCTTCCATTCGGAAAAGCTTAAATTCCTTATAATAGGCAAAGGTTAATAGCACCCTAATAGCTTTCAATCAAGCTACAGGTGCAAAGGTCTCCTCAATATCTATCCCTTCTATTTGGTTATATCCCTTAGCCACTAATCTTGCCTTATTTCTAACCACAACTCCAGAATCATTTACCTTATTCTTAAAGTCCCACTTGGTTCCAACAATACTTTGTCCCTTATGACTTTCTATAAGCTCCCAAACATCATTCCTAACAAATTGGTTTAACTCTTCCTAAATGGCTATGATCAAAAACTCATCAGAAAGGGCTTGGTTTATATTGGTGGGTTCAGTCATTTAGATAAAGGTAGAGTGGTTATCTTCCTTCCTAAATCAATATTTAGTCCTAACTCCATCAGAAGGGTCTCATAAAATCAGATCTTTAGGGTGACTCAAAGAGTATCTCCAATCTCTAGGCAAAGTGTGTGAAGGTTCAACACTTTCCTCCAGATCTACATTTTCTACGCGTCGGGTAACCTCTCCTACTCCTTTATTGTTTTGGTGCTCTACCCTCTTCTCTAAATTTTTTACTCCAGTGGTAATCTCTCAAACATCTTCATCATCCTTAACTCTAGGCTTTCTAGCATCAGACTCATCAAACACTATATAAGTAGTTTCCTCCACCACCAAAGTCCTCTTATTAAACACCTTAAAAGACTTTCCAATACTAAAATATCCTAAGAACACTACTTCATCCAATTTTAGGTCAAATTTTACTAAGTGAGACTTCCCATTAATGTGAATAAAAATCTTACAACCAAAGATATATAGGTGGGAAAGATTGGCTGTCCTACCCTTAAGAATCTCATAGGGTGTCTTATCTAATTTGTCTCTAAAATTCACCCTATTCAACAGATAACAGGCTGTGTTAACCACTTCAGCCTAAAAGTAATTTGTAAGTGAATACTTAGCAAGCATGGCTCTAGTGGCTGCCACTAAGGCCCAGTTCTTCCGTTCAGCTCTAGTGGCTGCCACTAAGGTCCAGTTCTTCCATTCAGATACCCCGTTCTACTGAGGGGTCCTAGGTGGTGAGAAGTTGTGGCTAATCCCCTTGTCCTCACAAACATCTCCAAATCTCGTATTTTCAAACTCTGCCCCATGGTCAATATGGATGGTCAAGATCTCATAACCTAGCTTTTTTTGAATCCAAGTGAAGAAGGCTCTAAACTCATCAAAAGACTCATTTTTGTGTTACTGAAATCTAATCCAAATAAACCTTGAGTAGTCATCGATAATCAAAAAACCATAGACTTTCTCTCCCAAGCTAACAATGTTAATGGTTTCAAACTAATCCATGTGAAGGACTTCTAAAGGTCTAGAGGTGTTAATGTCCTTAATGGGGTGAAAAGTGGAGTGGACTTGCTTTCCTAATTGGCAGGCATCACAATTGTGGTCTTTTGAAAACTTAAGCATGGGGACTCCTTTAACTAGGTCTTTTTGGGTCACTTTTCTAAGGGTTTTCATACTGGCATCACATAATCTCGTGTCATAATCCTAAATCATCAACAACAATTTTTAAGTAAAATAAAGCAGCACATTCAATATTATTTAAATCAAGCATGTAAACATTGTTGGTCCAATTTTCTTGCAAAAAAAGTGTTATTATTTAAGATGATAATACATGAATTTGCCAAAATTTTTATGATGAAGCCCTTGTCACAAAGCTGCCTGATATTAAGCAAGTTGTGTTTCAGTCCATCTATAAGTAAACCATTTTCAATCAAAAGGTTCTTGAAATTACTAATTATACATAAGCCTACCACCTTCTTGGTGGTGTTGTCTCAAAGAGTCACCTTGCCTCCTGTCTTGGTCTCCAGCAAATTGAATAAATTAGCGTCGCCTAGTCATATGTCGAGAGCATCCGCTATCCAAGTACCACTTGCTCTCACGAGGCCTTTTATGAGAGCATGCCTACAAAATCATCAAATATCAGATTTAGGTACCCAAACATATTTGAGTCCCTTCTTATGGAAAGTGGAATGCAATGCAAGTGTGTTATGCTGTGAATCATGCAATTTGGGTTTCCAAATCCAATGTGGACTACGGTGAATGGTGCAAGTGTGTGCAATGTGTCCTAACATGACATATGAAAAACATCTAATTCCAGGAAAAGGATGCACTAATCTATGGTGATGCTTTTTATGTGAAGCATGAAATGAAGGTTTTTTATTTTCAAAAGCTTTAAGATTTTCTAACTTTTTATATTCTTTTTCTAAATCAGTATGGGATGATTTTAAAGAATTATGAGCATCAGATAAATCAGCATGTTTTTTGTTTAATGCATCAAACTCATCAAGTAAAGCAATGTGATTAGTATCAATTATAGAATAATCTTTAAGTAAAATTTCATGCTCTTTTTGTAAATTTAAAAATTTTAATTTCAAAATAGTATGAGTTTTCTTAAGCTTCCTATATGATGCATGAATTTTTTCAGAAACTTCAAGGAGTTGCTCATAGGTTACTTCACATACCTCTTCTTAGTCACCTTGATCAAGATGATCGTCTGCCATAAGCACAAGTTTATTGTCTCCTCTTCAGGTTCAGACTCAGATGAATCCGATGCAGAATCCGCCTAGAATGCCTTTTGGAATTTTTTCTTATCCTTCATGAACTTCTGTTTCTTCTCACCCTTCTCCTTGCTTGGGTGAGACTTAAGTGTAGGGCAATCAGTTTTAACTTGTCCTGGCTTCCTGCATTCAAAGCAAATCATATCATTAGAACTCTTAAATTTTTTGTTTCCTTTACCTTTATACCACTTTTGATGGTTCTTTTGCCTCTTCCTTATAAAGCTTTTAAATTTCTTTGTGATTAAGGCAACATCATTGCTTTCAGATCGGGAAGAATCAGAGTCCGTGTACTTGGCCTTCAATGCCACAGTTTTCTCCTTCTTTTTCTCACCTACATTAAGATTTATTTTATTTACCCCTTACTCGTAAGCAATGAGTGAGCCAAGTAAGTTGTCAATCGAATAGGTATTCAAATTTTTAGATTCAATAATTGCAGTGATTTTAGCATCAAAAGAAGAAGGCAAGCATCTCAAAACTTTATTAACTTTTTCATAGTTAGTTAGTTCTCTTCCTAAAGCATGCAAAGAAGTAACAATCTGAGTAAACCTTATATACATTTTAGAAATTTATTCAGAAGGTTTCATACAAAAAAGTTTGTAATCATGCAAGAGAATATTCAATCGGGATTGCCTAACTTCCTTAGTTCCTTCATAAGTAACACACAATTTATCTAAAACATCTTAACCAATAGAGCAAGTGAAAACACGAATGTAATCTTCAGATTTTAAAGCACAGAGAAAGTAATTTAGACATTTTGCATTTAGTTGCGCAAGATCCCTATCATCTAGAGTCTATTCAATAAAAGGAAGTGGAACAGTAACACCATTAAGTTTGCTAGTTGGAGGTGTATAACATCCTTAACTAGCATCCACATCCGATACTAAATCGATTGTAAAAACAGACATGCAAGTTTTCCAAAAATCAAAAGGGATATTATCAAACAAAGGTGGTTGGGTAATAGAATACCCTTTCGCAGTATTACGATTTCTTTTATTAGCCATGGATGAAAATTCAAAAACTTTTCAAACTTAGTTTTTATGAATCCCGCTCTGATATCACTTGAAAGTTCATTAGGGATGTTAAGCACTTAAGAACTAGCCTGAGGCTAACCAAGAGGGGGGGGGGGGGGGGGAATTGGTATTTTAAAAATTTTCTTAAGCAAAACACAAATAAAAATCAAACCAATATCACCACAAAGAAAGCAACGTGTGAAAAAATAAATATGGAATGTAGTAAGAAAAGAACACAGAGAATTTATAGTGGTTTGGTCAACTCCACCAATGTCCACTCCCCAGAGGCGCCCTCCGGGTATTGCACTACAAATATGACACTCATTTTGCTCCCACAGTAAGGTGGAGAAGCCCTTACAAATACTCCTTTCTGCCAACCCTAGTGAGGTAGAGAACCCAACTCCTTTTGCTTCCTCATGAATCAGCCAGAGAACCTGAACCAATTGCTAAAGAAAACCTCCCTTGAACCCCCAAGGATGAAGGATGAAGACTAGAGAAGACACCTTGGAACCTTTCTTGGAGCAACCTTTGTGAATCCCTCTCAAAAACTCCACCTCACAAGTTCCTCCCTCTCTCTCCCTCTCTCTCCCTCTCCTCTTGGCTCTCTCAGGTCAAGACAACAGCTAAAGGTCTTACAAAGTGAAGAATAAGAGCTCTTAAATAGAAGAGCTTTGGAATAGCTCATTAATTACAACTTGCTTACTTTATCGTCTAGGATGACATAAATATTATCCTATATGATCAGTACAATTTAAGCCTAATCAGTCAGGATGATCTGGGACGAACATATGAAATTTGTTCATATCGTCTAGGAAGATAAAATACCATCTTGTATGATTAGTTCAAATCATATATTATCGGCTAGATAATCACTTAGAAAAAAGTTCTGGAAGATCCAAAATTTGTTTGATCATCCAGGAAATTGCACATTCATGCCGGACAATTAGTTCAAAATTGAGTAAAATCATCTGGAACATCGCTCTGAATAAGAGCTGGCCGATGTTGATCGTCCAGGAGCAAACAAGGTCTTTTGAACTGGTCATCCAGGACGTTCATGCGATCATCCAGGATGATGTGTTCGTATCAATCAAGCCTTAATTTCTTTCCTTAATTACTAGATTAATTTAGGCATAATTGTCTTGAATCATCCTGGATGATGTAATGGATCATCCTGGCTGATGTCCACAAATAAATTTTACCTAAATAGATCTAGCAGCTTATTCATTCAAATTTGATCTTATTTTCCTGGCCGAAATAAGTATCGTCTAGGATGATGTGTTTAATGACGGCTTCCTTAACCAAGATGCCCTAACTAGGGTTTCTATTTTTAGTCGGATCGTCCTGGCCGATATGAACATCATCTAAGACGATGTACTCAAAACAAAAAATAACAGAAAAACCCTTAAGTGTGTGTGTGTGTGTGTGCAAGATTACTTAGCATCGAGACCCAATTTTAAAATGGACTCAAGAAAGGAAAATTTATAAACTAACTCAAACTAAATTTACCCAATCTTGAGCTGGCTTGAGTTGCACTCGATGTTGTGAACCTGAAAAGTTAGTAGGCAAGGCAATCATAGATAATTATAAATATTTGTTATCATCAAAAGTCTAATACAAAAACTTAGATTTGCAACACAATAAAATTCATAGACTTTTAAATAAATTTTTTTGGAAAGGATCTATTAGCAATTCTAAAATCCTCTGGTCCTCTTGGGTAAACTATTGTTGTGTGTTTGACAAAGGGGCCCATGGTTGTAAGTGTATGAATGACCTAGCCAAGGCTTTTTCGTTCAAGTTGTGGTTCTATTTTCATTCTAGAAATAGCCTTTGGGCTAAGTTCATGTTTTTTAAGTATTGTGTGGGTAAACATCCTATCACCTGTGCTTATAACCAAGGAAATTCTAAGGTGTCGCAGAGATTGTGCAAAGTTAAATGGGAAGTTGAATCCTTCATCTTATGGGGGCTTGGCATTGGTAATATTTTTCTAGTAAGCTCATTGGTGGTGGCAAGTATATTGATTCTATTCTTAACTCTTCCTCTAAGGCGACTATTAAGGTGAATCACTTCATTAATTATAATTGTTGGGAATATCAGAAGCTTCCTAATGTTATTCTAGATTTAATTATTCACAAAATGTTTAACCTTCCTCTTAATACTTTTTTTGATCATTTAATGTTATGTGATATGTCTAAAGATGGTAAATTTAGACTTAAGGATGTCTGGCACACTTTTAGAGTAAAGAAGTATGTTGATATTGTCTTCTCTATGATCTGGCACAAAAGTATTCCTTCTACTATGGCATTTTTTTTTTGGAGGCTTTTTCATAAGTTTATTCCTACCGATTACAACCTTATTAAAATAGGTTTTATTTTTCCTTCAAAATGTCAATGTTTCTTTCATGTGGAGAACATGCATCATGGGTTCATTTCTGGTTCTTTAGCTGCCAAAATTTAGATCTAATTTGATGACTTATTTCATTTAAATGATTTTAATGCTAAATTTCCTATTTTCAATATGATTAGATCATGGTTTATTAAAAGTAAAGGTCATATTATAAAAGTTATTTCTTTTTCTTTTATTTATTTTTTTATGGTTGGATAGAAATAGTTCTCTATATAATGGTATCCCTATGAAACCATAATAGGATTACTAAGAAAGCAAAGGACAAGGTTTTAGCCCTTTATTCTATCAATCTCTTATCCTATAAGAGTTTTAAAAACTTTTTTATGTGGTTTCTACTTTTAGTATTATTTGGGTTGTTGATAATATCCCCAACCTGATTTATTAGATCAATCCCTCTTACTACTTTTACAAGTTAAATGTGGATGGTTCCTTTAATGAATCTTCTTTTAGTTATGGTGGGCTGATCAGAGATAGCAATGGTGGGTTAGTGGTGGCCTTTGCGAATCCTGTGTAGTAGGATGATGTGATTTTTGCCTGGATTTCTGACATTCTTTATGGCCTTAGGCAATGTATTTCTCTTGGGCTTTCGAACGTTCAAATTGAGATCAATGCCCTTTATAACTTCCAATTCTTAAAGTCTTTCAAGGATACTGTTTACTCTTCTGAATTGTTTTAACATGTGAGGGATGTTAAGAACCTTCTCATTTTTTTGAATCATTCCTTTCATCATATTTTTATGGAAAGGAATGCTTGTGCTAATTGTCTTGCTAACAGAGGTTGTAGTTTAGAATGTTTATATGATTTATCTATGTTTAATCTTCTAGCTCTCTTTAAAGGTCTTTAAAGTATAGATTCTATTAATTTACCTTATGCAGGAGCTATTACTTGTGTTCAAACACAAGGTGGATTGACCAAGTATTTCCCTATTTCGGTTGGGTTACATCAAGGATCAGCCTTAAGCCCATATCTTTTTTCTTTAGTCATGGATGTTCTCACTAGACATTTGCAAGAGGATGTACCTTGGTGTATGCTTTTTGCTGATGATATTCTTCTTGTTGATAAGACTAGAGAGGGAGTTGAAGGTAAACTTGAATTACGCTTGAGTAGATCTAAAACGGAATATATGGAGTGTAATTTTAGTAGTAATAGACCTAGTGAGGGGATTGTGACTTTGGGTGATCAAGTCATTAATAAGAGTACACATTTTAGATATCTTGGATCTATTGTTCAGAGTGATGGTGAAATAGATGGGGATATTATCAGTAGAATTCAAGTTGGATGGTTGAAGGGGAGGAATGCATCGAGCTTGTTATGTGATAGAAATGTACCCCTCAAACTTAAGAGAAAATTCTATAAGATGGTAGTGAGGCCTGCAATGCTTTATGGTGCCGAATGTTGGCCTTTAAAAGAGAAGCATAATACGAAGTTAATTGTGGCAGAGATGAGGATGCTCAGGTGGATGAGTGGCTTTACCCATAGAGATAGGATACGAAATGAACATATACATGAAAATGTTGGAGTAGCTCCAGTAGAAGATAAGATTAGAGAAAGTTGCCTTAGATGGTTTGGTCACATAAAACGGCAGCCTTGCGATGACCCGGTTAGGAGAGTAGAGGTATTAGATTTGACATATGTTAAGAAAGGTAGGGGTGGACCTAAAAAGACTTGGTTAGAAAAAATTAGGAATGATCTTTCTTTATTAGATTTAAATGAGAATTTGACTTTTAATAGGACACAATGGAGAAAAAGGATTCATGTAGCCGACCCCACGTAGTGGGATAAAGGCTTGATGTTGTTGTTGTTGTTGTATTTCCTTTTGAGTTTCTTTGGCTCTAGATGATGCACTTCCTTGGCTTGTTTATGGTGTTGTTTTGTCTTGGATGGAGTGGTTTAGGGGTGCTTGTGTGTTCTAGCTTTTCGGCTAGGATGGTGTCCGTCTATTGCAGTATGGAGGTCTGGTCATCTTTGGTGTCTATGGTATTTTTATCTTTTGTGTTTATAGATTTTATTTAGTTCTTATTTCTTGGTTGTTCCTTGTTGCTTGCGCTTACTTTTTCTGGGAATTGTTTTCTAGCATTTTATTTTACCATTTTTGTGCTTAGGGAAGCCTATGATATAGCTGCAATCTTGGAGTTGCATTCAGCATTTTATCTTGGAGAATGAGGGTGTTTGGTTGTGGCAAACTTTGAATCCTTATCTTTATATCTATTTGGTGCCTCTAATATTACTCGCGATTAAGCTATTGGTGGCCTTATGTTTCTCTGTGGTTGTGGTTGCTATTTTAAGGTGCCTTGCTTACTTTTCCTTGGGTGTGGAAGACCTTGTGATAATTCAGTTTTCCTAGAATTTTTTTTATCCATATGGGTTTCGTGCTTCTCTGAATTGTGGGTTTTCTAGCCCTATGTTGAGAAATAATGCTAAATACTTATATCATTATGGATTTTTTTATTAGGAATTACTTGTTGTTTCTTAGTCTAGATTGGTATAAGAGAAGGAAGTATAATCCTAATTATTTTTATTTTGGTTGTAGCCTTTTAGTGCATTATTTTGTTCTATAGGTGCCCTTTTTTGCAGGTGAGCTTAAAGATCAAATCATCGAAGGGAAGTAGATCTTAGTTATTATTTTTTACAATTCTATTCTTTTTTGGGTGCTTGTTCTTGAGCATTGTATCATTTCCTAGGGTATTTTGTAATGATTATTATTAGGGACCTCAAGATCGTATGTTTTTATGGATTTAATTTAATAGCTCTTCCGAGCAGTAAGGAGCTTGATGGACCTTTTAATCAATTTTCTAATAAATTCATAGGCCCTTTTTGTGGGTTTCCCTTATAAAAAAAAACTAAAGCTATTTGTTTATCTCTGCTCTAGGAATTTCCGAGGAAATTTAGGGTTTATGCTCGTCCACTTCCTCTCTTTGCCCCAGGAGTGGATGGTTTTGGTTTTTTTCATTCTTTTTTTTTTTCTTTGTTGCCTTCTTTGATATTTCCTACACTTGTTATTGAGGTTTCTCTCAATGTTTTTGCTTTTGGGAGATGATTTCCCCGACTTCATCTATCCCCGCCTTGTCTTTGTTCCCTGATGGAAAAACTCACTCTGTTAAGGATATTCTAGTAGGTTCTTCTTCATCTTCTGCTAAGCTTCACTTCATCTACTTCTTTTAAGTGATGTCTTGTCCTAATGTTTGATTATTCGATGGTGTCACAGCATGTTGCCCCATTTGCTCTTAAATTTGTGGGAAAGTTTGTTCTTTATAGACCTAACCTAGATGTGATTAGAAATTTCTTTATGAATGTTAAGCTTTTTTATTTCTTTCACATTGGTCTATTAGATCTGCATCATATCACAATACAACTCACCAACTATCTTGATTATAGTCACATTTTGTAAAGGAGATCTTATTATATACAAGCTTGTCAAATAAGGTTACATAAATGGAATCTGGATTTTGATGTGTGTGAGGAATCTCCTATTGTGCCAGTGTGGATCTCATTCCCAAATTTATGCCATAAATTTTTCAATTCTTAGATTTTATTTTGTTTGGCTTCAATCTTTGGTAGGCCATTACAAGCTGATCAATCTACTACGTCTTTCTCTAAACCTTCTGTGGCTCATGTTTTAGTTGAGTTGGATATTTTTAAAAAGCATCGAATGAGATTTGGATAGGTTCTTAATTGAATGGTTATTTTTAAAAAGAGTATATTGAAGACCTTCCCATTTAATGTTCACATTGCAAGATGCATGGTCACGGGGTTAATGAGTGCTTTAGGTTGCATCCTCATTTTCATATGGAGATTGTTTCAACTAATGATACACATGGTTTTGATGGACCTTCGATTGATGGCAACAATGTGGCTCCTAATATAATGGTTGAAGGAAATGTTTCTAACTTGTAGGATTTGATTGAGACTAGCATTCCAGAAGTGTTTATGGGTCATACTGATAATGTGCAGGATGATGATGATAAATTAATACAATGTACATTAATTTATAAGAAGCCCTCTTCAATTCCTATTGCTAACCCTAATTATGACCAGGGAATAAATTCTACCTCTTCGTATCATATGGAAGGCCAAGCTTTGGATGAGCAAGGGTCAAATTCTACTATTAATCAAATTATTATCCCATCTTCAGCTATTATTCAATGTGTTAATAACAATAATTTCATTGATATTGATGCGATGATGGTTAAGAATAATTATTCTAATTTTGTTTCAAATATATTTATTATTATTTCTGAGGATGAAGTCCAAGGTGGCATGGTGGATAGTAATGCTAATAAAAGTAAATCAATTATGGAGGATGGTTGTAGCTTTGAGGGAGGTGATTTGCCACAAGAGCTTTGGCAAGAAGACTTGAATGATAAAGTAAGCTTTTCTTAAAATTGCCTTCTCATAGTGATGCTTTTAATAATGCCGAGGATATGGATATTATGGCTGAATCCTTTGCTAAAGATTATAATGATAATAATTACATTAAGTTTCATAGAAAGAGAGGAAGGAAGAAACAAGATATCACATTACATTCTCCTAGGACCACTTGCTCGTATACTTCTCTTTAATTATGTTTTTTTTTTTTATTTAATTATATTATTCAAAATGTGAGGGCCATTAGTTGTCCCTCTTCTAGATTATGTGATAAGAATTTATGTCGTGTTCACAATATTTCTATTCTTGTTTTGCTTGAGCCTCTTATATCTTCTTCTAGGTCATTTAGTACATCTCAATTTTTGGGTTTTAATTATGCTATTTCAAATGTGACTAATAATATTTGTTTTCATTGGAAGGATCCTATTAAAATTGATGTTATTGTTGACTTTACTTAAGTGATGCATTATAATGTTGAGGTTTTCAATTTTCATTGATGTGCTTCTTTTGCGTATGCTGCTTCTTCTTGTTACATTAGGAAATTTCTTTTGGATCAAATCATTAATTTTCGTAGTTTTTGCAATTTACCTTAGCTTGTTGGTGATAATTTTAATGCTATTACTAACCCTTCTAAGATGATAGGAGGCTCTTACTCATCTTAACAGTCTCTGGAGGATTTTAGTTACATGATTTTGGATTGTAATTTATATGATATTGGTTTTTTTTTTGTAATAACTTCACTTGGAATAAGGGTCACTTATGGCAATGTTTGGATTGTGTTTTTTTTAATGATTCTAGACTTAACTCATTTAACTCCATTAATGTTAAACATCTTAGCAGAACTCTTTCTAATAACTCCCCTTTTCTTATTAGCCTTAATTTTAGAGAATTTAATGCTTCTCCTCAATTCAAATTTCAAAACATGTGGTTACTTCATGACTCTTTTCTAGATGTTATTCAGAATAATTGGCAAGCTCTTTTACATTCGAATAATTATAGTTTTGGCATGAGGAGACTTTGATTTAAGCTGAAAAGGCTTAAGCAAGTTTTAAATTGGTGGAACCATAATGTGTTTAAAAATATCTTTACAAATATTTTGAAAGTGGAGCACCAAGTTGATACTATTGAGTCTACTTATCAATTTGATTCTACTAATGCTAATTTCACTTTATTAAGAAATACTAAAGAGGTGTTTTTTAAATTACAAGCTCAGGAGGAGGTCTTTTGGAAATAGAAAGCTGTGGCTAAGCACCTTATTGAAGGTGATAATAACACTAAATATTTTCAAGCATTGGTCAAGAGGAAAAGGGCTAAAAATTGTATTAATAAAATTCAACAGGAGGATGGTTTTTTCATTGAGAGAATTGTGGAGATTGCTAATTTAGTTATTCAACAATTTCAAATAGAAAATCTCAATCCTTGAAGGATGTGCATGCGGTCTCTTCCTCTTCTTCTTCCCAATTTCAACTTGTTCATAATTCATTTAAGGGTTGTCCCACATTTAATGTTTGATGATTCAATTGTTTCTCAACTGGCTGCCCCCTTTGCTATCCTTAAGTGGAAACCAGATTTTGAGACTCCTTAAGTGGACACCATATTTTGATGTCCGTGAGGAGTCCCCGTTTTCTCCTTTTTGGGTTTCTTTACGTAATCATAGGCTTCATTTCTTTAATTCACAAATTCCCTTTGGTCTTGCTTCTATTCTTGGTAGGCCATTATAAAAGGACCAGGCGACGGCCACAATTTCTCATCCGTTGATGGCTCAAGTCTTAGTTGAGTCAGATATTTCAAAAAAGCATCCTACGGAGATATGGCTAAGTTTTAAATTGATTGTTTTTAGAAAGTTGAATTTAAAAACTTTCATATATTTTGCTCATATTGTAAGATTCTCGGGCATGGTTTGAGTGAGAGTTTTAAATTGCATCCACATTTTAAGAAGGAAAAAGAAATTGCTAGGTAGTCCAAGGTGGAAGATGGCATTTCAATTGACCAGGTTAATATTGAATTGAACAATAATATTATGGAGGCTAATGGTGAGATAGCTGAGTGTAATGATGTGTTTATTCTATAGCCTGGTTTAATTCATACTTATCCTACCTCTTCTAATTCGGGTGAATTTCATAGTGATCAAAGTATGGATCCCAAATCGGATGATATATTATGTTCAGATCTCACTGGAGGGGAGAAACAAATGTTACCTTGCAATTCTAATACCATTATTATGCCTTCTTCTTCATCTAATCCTTGTGTTTAAAATCAAACTTTGTCTAATATAGTTATTATTGATGTTGATAGTACTTGTTCTAATAAGCTTCAATCTCATATTATGAATGAGCAAGTTCATGAGTAGATTCCTGAAAGAGTTTAGCCTATATTGCTAGAGGATGATTTGCCCCGAGTAAAAAGATTGGCTATTGTCCAATCTGAGAAAGTGATGGTGAGTTGCCTCTTTCTAAGGGGAATTTTGGTATGATAAATGAAAGTAATCTTCCATTAACTGGTAATTATCTTAGTGGTGCTTTTACTAACATGGAGGTGGATATGTTGGCTAAATGTTTTGCTGTAGATGATAATGATATGAGCTATGCCAAGGGTCGTGGTAACAGAGGCAGAAAACCAAGGAATGTCATTTTATAATCACCTAGAAACTTACATTCACATACTTCTCATTTATCTTTGTTTCTCATGTTCAACACTATTATTTGGAATTTTAGGGGTATTGGATGCCCTTCTTTTAAGTCTAGAGTTAAAAATTTATGTCGTATTCATAATGTGTCTATTCTGGTCTTTCTTGAGCCTCTTATTTCTGCTGATAAGTTACTTGGTACTACTAAATTTTTGGGTTTTAAACATGATAAGTTGAATGTGGCCAATAAAATTTTGGTTTTTTAGAAATATTTTGATAGAATTGATATCATTGGTGATTTTACTCAAGTCTTGCATTATAATATTGAAATTTCTAGTTTTCAATATTGTGCTTCATTTGTTTATGCTGCCTCAGCTTGTTATGTGGGATTAAATTATCTATTTTCATAGTATTTGTTATCTTCCTTGACTTGTTGGTGGAGATTTTAATATTATAACTAACCCGACTGAGCGAATATGGGAATCTCTCCCTATCTATCAGTCAATGGAGAATTTAAATGGTAAGATTATGGATTGCAACCTTAATGATATTAGTTTTTCTGGCAATAATTTCACTTCGCACCATGGGCATTTGTGGTAAAGGTTAGATAGGGTTTTATTTAATGATGTTTGGCTTAACTTTTTTGGGTTTCCTGATGTTGAACATCTTAGTTGTACCCTCTATGCATATTCTCCTATTTGTATTAGAATTAAGAATAGAGCTAAGGGTTATCCATCTTAATTTAGATTTCAAAACATGTGATTACCTCATAATTTTTTTTTTGGATGTGGTTAAGAATAATTGGTTGGCCCCTATGTTTCCTGATGATTCTATCTTTGGTCTGAATAGACTTTTGCTTGAGCTAAAAAGACTCAATAAAGTTTTAAATTGGTGGAACCATAATGTTTTTTTAAAAAAAAATTCTTACATTTTAATTGCGTAAGAATTGGGCGAATTCTTATGAGAGACTTTTTCAATTGGATCCTTCTGATACCAACTTATATTTTTTGAAAGAGTCTAAGGATGAGCTTTATAAATTACAAGATCGGAAAGAAATTTTTTGGAACCATAAATTGGTTGTTAAATATTTTGTTGAAGGTGATAATAATACTAAATATTTTCATTCCTTGGTTAATAAGAAATAAGCTACTAATTACATTCAACAAATTAATCGTGGCGATGGCTCTATTTCTGAGGATGATGCTAAAATTGCTATTTTGGCTATTTATTATTTTCAAAATCATCTTAACAAAACCTTTAATCCTTCTATTCTTGATAATTCGTGTATTATTCCTATTAGTATTTCTCTTGATGATATATTTGGCTTGCTAAATCTCCTTCTCTTGAGGACGTTAAGGATACTATTTTTTGTATAAATGGTGATTCTGTGGCTAGTCCGGATGGTTTCACAATGAAGTTTTTTCATAAAACTCAGCCTATTATTTATAAAGATGTTTTCTCTGATGTCATTGATTTCTTTAATGGCAATCATGTTATGAAGTTTTTTTACTTCTACTTATATTGTGCTTATTCCCAAGAACATTTCAATTAGTCTTGGCAAGACTTTAGACTTATTAGTTTATGTGCTATCTTTTATAAACTACTTTCTAAAACTTTTATGAATTGGTTAACTATTTTTTTTACTTAAGCTTATTTCCCCTTTCAAATGGGCTTTTTTAAAAGGTGTGCTATTACAGACAATATCATTTTGGCGCAAAAATTTTGTCAAGACTTTGATGTCAAGGTTATAGGTGGTAATATGATTTTGAAACTCTATATTGCTAAAGCTTATAATGATATTAATTGGAATTTTATTTACAATATCTTGAATTTATTTGGTTTTGATTTAAATTTCATAAACCTTATTAAGAATTGCTTTTAAACCCCTTATTTTTCTATCAATGTGAATGGTTAGAGCCATGGTTTATTTAAGGCTTCTCATGGTCTGAGACAAACGGATTATATCTTGCCTAATCTCTTTATTATTGCTTCTTACTACCTGTCTAGAAGTCCTATTGATCTTTTTCATAAGTATCCTAGTCTCTACTTCAGAACGTTAGGTGGCATTAAAATTTCGCATTTTTGTTTTGCTAATGATTTCATTATTTTTATGAATGCCTTGATGAATAGGATTAATAAACATATGTGTTTCTTAAACCATTTTGAATTAATACGGGGTTTGGCTCTTAATAAGCATAAGTGTTATTTTATTGCTGCTAAGAATTAGCCAGGGTTGTTTACCTTTAAAGTATTTAGGTGTGCCTCCTTATAAGGGTAGAAAGAAGTCATTTCTTTTTTATGATTTAATTTTTATGGTGAAGAATAGACTTTCTACTTGGGATTCAAATTTCCTAAGTTTTTGTTGTTGGCTTATTCTTATCAAGAGCATTCTTTGTTCTATACCTATTTATAGTTTTCAAACTCTTCTTCCTACTAAAACTGTGTGTAATAGGATTGATAGAATTTTTAATAGTTTTTTTTTTTGGAAAGGTACGGGTAGCAGTTTTAAAATTCACTAGTCTTCTTTGAATAAATGTGTGGGACTTTACATGAAGGGGCCTTAGGGTGTAAGTCTATGTTTGATTTTTCCTTTGTTTTTTTCTTTTAGGTTATGGTATGATCTTCATTCAAATGAGAGCCTTTAGGGCTAATTTTTTGGTGGCCAAGTATTATGGGGGAAGTCATCTCACCATGTGTTTCTTTAGTAAAGGTAATTCTAAAGTTTGGTAGCGCATTTGCTCTATTAAATTGGTTATTGAGTCTCCTTTTGTCTGGGGTCTGGGTAATGGTAATACTTTTGTTTGGGAATATTAATGGTTAAGTGGCCATTCGATTGACTCTTTAACTACTACTACTTCTAATGCTGTGAAGGTTAATTATTTTTTCTCTAATAATGGTTAGGATTTGGAGAAACTTTCTAGTGTTCGTCTTGATTTCATTATTCAACATATTTTAAAGATCCATCTGAACATTAATTTGAATGATGTGTTTCTTTGTGCATTGATTAAAGATGGTTTCTTTAAATTAAATGACGTCAGGCATTCCTTTAGAGCTAAGCATGAAACTTACAAGCTTTTTTGTATGATATGGCATAAGGCAAACCTTCTACAAATTCTTTTTTTTTATTTAGAAAATTTTATATAAGCTTATTACTAAGGATGAGAATCTGATAAAAAGAGGTTTTATCCTCCCTTATAAATGCCAATGCTGCTACCATGTGGATAATATGCATCATGTTTTCATTTATGGCCTCATGGTTGTTAAAGTTTGGACTTACTTTGAGGACATCTTTCAATTCAATTGTTTTACTTCTATGGGTTCTATTAATTCTATGCTTAACTGTTAGTTTGTTAATTTCAAAGGCGATGTTAAAAATGTGATTTCTTCTCTTATCCTTTGGTTCTTATGATTGGAGTGGAATAATTCTCATTTCAATGAGGTGGTTATGAACTATCAAAGAATTATCCATAATATTAAGGATAAAGTTGTGGCTCTTTACTCTGCTAATTTACTTTCTACCAAGAATTATAAGAACTGTTTCTTTACTATGACTGATTTTGGTATTAACATAGAGGTGGATATTTTTTATAAGGTTCCTAGGTGTACTTCTTGGTTGAAGCCTCATCCCAACCTTATTAAGTTGAATGTCGCTAGTGTGATACTAGATTCTATTATTGGCTATGGTGGTGTTATTAGAGATCATAATGCTAATTATATGTTGGGTTTTACTGGTCCTACTGCTAATCGTGATGAAAATTTTTCTTTTACCTATGCTGTGCTTCATTGTTTAAGTCTTTTTTCTAATCTTAATTACATGAATATTGTAGTGGAAGTTGGTTCTTACTTTGATTATCATTCTCTTAATTCAAAGGAAGATAAAGTTTGTTCCTCTACTTTGTTTTATATTTGAAGGAACATTAGGAATTTATTGAGTATTTTAAACTGCTCTTTCTCTATTATTCTTGAGGAGGGAAATGCTTGTTCTTAGTCGATTGCTAGATGGGGTTTTAGTTTGAATACTATGACTGAGCTTTTGGTTCCTAATCTACCTTTTAAGGTTAAAGGCCTCTTAAGATTTGATCAAATTGGTTTATCTTATATTACTTCGTAGTGTTTGTGGTGTGACTCCTGTCTGTTGGCTGTGGGGTTCATCCTGGCATTTTCAATCTGCTTTATTTTCGGGTTGGTCTGTTTGCTTATCATTTGTTTGTTGTAATTTTTTGCAGCTTGGGGAACCTTTTTTGGTGTATCTGGTGTGTTTTCTTATTCTCTTTTTTTGTTCTGGTATATGTTCTTATGTTGGTTCAGCTGCGTGTGTAAATGAAAGGATGATAGATTTGAAGACCTCTGATCCTGATAAGGTTCAGAGTGATTTATCAATAGCTAATGGTGTCGAGCTTCCTTTGAACAATGAAGAGCATCAGTTGAATCAAACTGTGCTGGTGGATGTTTCTATTTTGAGGGATGCAACTTCTATTAGTATAATTTCTAACGAAAGGAATTTCAAATTATCTATTATTATTGGTAAGGGTATTTATGCTCATGAATTGTTTATCTCATCTGATGATAATATGTTTAAAGTATTAGAATCTCCTTATGAGGTTGAGGAGAATCTTTGGGTATCTAGGGTGAAGGAAGTGAAAAAATATGTGGTAGAAGAAGGTGAAGTGGAAAATTCATGTCTCTAATAAATATCTGAAGGAGTTGGTTGGTCCTTTGGATAATGACAATAGTGTTGATATCAAGGATGATGTTATTGTTGTTGTGGGGTATGGTGGATCAGGAGTTATTTAGCAAAAACTTTAGAAGGAACTTAGGTTCCTTGGTCCCTTAAATTCTTTGACAAGGCATAAAAAGCAGGAAAGTTTTAATAAGAAAAGGAGTGGGGATCCTTCCCCCTTAATGGTGAAATGACTTCTCTGGCCTTTCAGAATTATAGAGGAGCCAATAAAAGAGAAGCATCTCTGTATTTGAAGGAGTTTATTTGAGATTGGTATGTGCTTTTTGTTGGTATTGTAGAAACAAACATAACTTCTAATAATAGATGTGAACTTAGAAAAGTTATGGTTAACGATTGGGATTTCTTTTTAGTTCCTTTTGAAGGGTTGTCTAGGGTTATTTTGGTTTTAGGGAGGTCGGATTTGGCATCTTTTTCTTTGGTACATTCTTCTTCTCAATGTGTTATTGGGAAATTGAATTTGGCTAATAATGGTATTTGGCTTATCTCTACTGTTTATGGTAGTAAAGACTTGTATAATAGAAGAAAGTTGTGGGATTGTTTGGAAAGGCATTCTAGTGTGGATTTTCCTTTCATGGTGGGAGGAGATTTTAATTGTATATTTTCTCAAGAGAATAAGATAGGTGGAAAGAAATTCTCTTTTTCATTAGGGCCTCAAGAGATGAAAGCTTTCATGAATGCCAATGATTTTTATAATGTGGGATTGGTTGGACTAAAGTATACTTTGTGTAACAATAAAAGTGGTAGTGCTTGCATTTTGGAGAGGCTTGATTGATGTTTATTGAATTATAAAGCTTTGGAGGTGGTTCATTAGGCATCTGTTTGTCATTTGGCCAGAATTGCTTCTGATCATTATCCCATTGTTTTGAGGATCTTCAACAAGAAGGATTGTAAAATGGATTTCTATGTTTTAAAGATGTTTGGATTTCTTATCCTTCTTTAGCTGCAGTGGTGATTAAATAATTGAACAAAGCAGTTGGAGGTGATTCTATGAACATCCTTAACAAAAATTTCATAGAGTTCTACGTGCCTTATTTTGGAGCGGAGCTAAGCTGAAAAACTTAATAGAATTTCAGGAAACTTTGAAAAGAGATATTGGTAATCTTCAATAGAAGGAAGCTAAAGGTTTATATTAGAGATAGCCTTATGATGCTTAGATCCAAGATTAATGAATTAAATGCCACATTAGCCTGTTTGAATACTTGGTGGAGACATAGGGCTAAGGTGATGTGGATTGAAGAAGGAGATCTAAATTCAAAATTCTTTCACACTTTTGCTAAAGTAGAAAAAATGGTAATTTTATTTACCAAGTGAAGGATGCTGATGGTTTTTGGGAGGAAGATCAATTGGCTATTGAAGACATCTTCTTTAATTTCTTCATCAATAAATAGAGGTTTAAAAGCTCAAATTTGAAAGGTTGGCCCGCTGATTTGCATTTTTTAAGTAATGAAGACTTTAATCTCTTAGAAGATGATTTCTCTTTTGAAGAATTGGAAAAATTGTTAAGAATATGTGTAATAATATTTCTCTTGGAGCAGATGGTATTATAAATTCTTTTATTAAAGCATATTGGAATGTTATTGGTAAAGATATGTGGCAAGCTATTCTTCAATTCTTATCTTCTGGAAAGATGTGTTCCAAATGGAAGAAGAGTTTGGTTGTTCTCATTTTGAAAGTTAATAATCCACTTTTTCCTTCTAGTTTTTGGCCTATCAGTCTTTGTTTATCAATTTATAAAATCATTCCTAAGATTTTATTAAATAGATTGTTGAAGGTTATTGGTAATTTGATTTCAGATGAGCAAGCGACTTTTATTAAAAGATGGACTTTATCAAATCATTTACTTCTTTCTCAAGAGCTCTTTTATTAATTTAGATATTCCAACTTTAATAAGTGATTGGTGGCAATTAAAGTTGATATGGAACAAGCCTATGATAGTATGGCTTGCGCTACTCTCAGACAAGTTTTGGAGTCCTTTGGATTTCCTCCTAAGTTTTGTCAGCTTCTGATGGAGTGCGTAGAAGATCCGATGTTTTTAGTTATTATTAATGAAAAAAATTCAACAATTATTGAGGCTAAAAGTCAATTTAAACAAGGTTGTCTGCTTTCCCCTTATTTGTTCATTTTATGTTCTCAATTCTTATCTAACGATTTTTTCCAGAAAGGGAGGAATCTCGAGATTAATGCTGCACCCTCTGCTCTGAGAATTTCTCATCTACTTTTTGTTGATGATATTCTTATGTTTTCATAAGTAATTATCAGGTATTTAAAGAAGATTAAAAGTATTATCTCTGATTATTATAGTTGTATTGGTCAAAGTATTAATATCCAAAAAATTTCTATAATTTTTGGTAAATTTTTGAACCTTAGTAATAGAATAGCTAGTTCTAAATTGTTTGATTATAGGGAGGTGAAAAATAGTGGTATGTGGGTGTTAAATATGCTTTGAGAAGGCTTTCTTTTGCTGATTTTAGTTTATTGCTGGAAACAATTGCATGAAAAATGAATGCGTGGGGAAACAAATTAATATCGTTAGCAGGAGAGACTATTGTTGATTAAAATTATTGTTATGTCCATTCCAATTTTTTATATATTGCATTGTTTATATCCTTTGAGCATCTTAAAAGGTATTGATAAGATGAGTAGGAATTATTTTTGGAATAAGCATGGTGGTGATTATGGTTTGCATTATGTTGCATGGAGAGAGCTATGCAAACCATTAAATGGTGGAGGTAGAGGAGTTCATTCGGCTATTTTAATAGCTGGACTAGTGAGAACAAAATTCATTTTAAATTTGCTTAATAAACACGATTCTATCCTTAATAAGTATTTATTAGCTAAATATGGTTTTGATTTATTACATGATAATTTCAAGATTAACAGATCTATGACTTGAAAAATTTTAAAGAGTGGAGCTAAATCTCTTTGGCTTTTGGTTAGGTGGAATATTTCTTCTGGTAATTCAAGCAATATTGTAAAAGATATATGGGTCTTTGATACTTCTTTTGACAAATGGCCAACGTTCAATGTTGTTTTGGATGAGGAATTTTCAACGGTTGATAAATTTTTTATGGATGGTAGTATGAATATTGTTGAGCTTCTAAAATTCTTTTGGAAACCACTAGTTTAAAATATTTTGCAAAGCTATATCCAAAAATTTTGAATGACCTGCTAGAGGTAATAATAAGTTGGCTAATTATTGTGCTAACTTAGCTTTAGATGGAAATTTTTTGACCTTGGATGTAATAATGTTCCTCCTTTCTTTTGTTTGTTAAAGAAGGATTGTGATAGTTTATTTATCACTTAGTAGTTTTTAATAGGTTTGTTTTTATTTAATGTTAATATTACTTTCTCAAAAAAAAATCTATTATTTAACCAAATATATTTAACTTCAATTTAAAGGTCAATGTATAAATTTATAACTTATAAATTCAAATTAATTCAATATTTTAAATAATCTAAGTTATTTAATTATTAGTTTTTACAATTTATAAATTTAAAATCGGTGGTTATTTGAACTATGATCTAGGGTTTTATTATTATCCTAATTTTTTAAAAACATTATTTAAATAATAAAAATTCATATATTTTAATGGAAGATAGTGTAATAGTATAAGAGAAATGTAGTCAAATGTAAAAAAAATACACATGAACACTAGTAAATAAACATGTTTTGACATGAATGATAAAAATGTATAAAATATGTGAAATATATAAAACTAAAACATAGGGTACTAGATCAGTTGTACTTAAAGCACCTCTCTCACTATAATAGCACATTTTCTCTCATAGCCATAACTCCAATCATTACATCACTATAAACATTACAATACTTCACATTACTTAAATCTCCCCCAAATTAAAGACATGCAATAAAATGAGAGTAAAATTCACACAAACACACACACACACAAACATACACTCCCTATCTCAAACTAAAATAGACAAAATATAAAAAATCATTAAATTCATATTCAGTATATTTCTTATTCTTTATGCTTCTCATCCACAAGGTTTCAATATATGGTCATTAATGTTGAAGATGCAAAATATCTATTTATCTTGAATCATTATGGTACCATTAGGATATACTATAATAATAATAAAAGGGACAATCAAACTAGATTTTAGTTTTTAATGGTAATAATTTATCCTATAATAAAAAAACAAGACATCTTCACAGGGAGAAAATTCATGAACAAGAACTTCAAACCTATGAACTTCTATTTATTCTGCATTGTACATTTTTGTATCTTCATAAAACATTTTCCCAAATTCATGAAGTTTATAATCTATTATAGAACTCTGAAATTTTATAATAGTGAAGGAATCTTCATTCTTTAAATGCATTTTACTTTTTTTTTAGGATGAATGCTCTCATTTTTAACCATCCATTAATTTAAAATTAAAGAAAGGAATGGAGGGCACTTAAGAAGAATTTTCATGTATAGAAATTAAAACATTCAACTTAACTTTTTATAATTTTAATAGGAATGGTGGGGTTAAAATTTTAATTTTAAACTACTATAACTCGGCTAAGCACAGAGGCGCAATTAGCGTCGTCGCGGCACACCTTTCATTCTCTAAATTTTTTTTATAAGAAAACTCACTAATGATCAGTATTACTAAATCTAATATACCAAGTACATAAAAATCAAAATCTTAGTTGCCTCCCATATAGTGCTATGTTTATATTCTTCATCCTAATTTATCAAAATTTATAAATTTTACTAGGGTATGTTGTTACCGTTCATCAAATAATTTTAACTAGTATCTTTTTCATTTTTCTTTGGGTTAGCTTTAGTATTTCTATACAATGATCTAAGAGGTCTACTACTAATTAAAATTATAAACTGATTTAATCAAGTATCCAAATTTTTAATTTAAATAGCTTTTTTTTGCAATTGAGTCCCTAACTGTATCAATAAATCTTCCAATGGTGATTTTTTCTTCCAAACTAATTACTTTGATTAAATCATTAAATATCTTCCAATTTCCTTCTTGATTATTTTGACTAGAGTTAAATTTATTTTTACCTATAACATTATTTGACCAATTAAAATTAGGATGGTTCCTCCAACCAGAAGTATATGTTTTAGAGTAGGATTTATTTTATCTTCCAATCAAATTAATATTTTATGTCCAATGTATATTACCTTTTAAATAAATTAAAATCCTTGAATTGTATAAATTATTTAGTTCCTAATATTTAATTCACTCTTATTTTTCTTAGCTTAGAAATAACTGCAGCTTGTGTACTCAACATTTATAAAGCATCATATTAAAAAATTCTTGTCACTCTCAGCATGCCACTAGAAATTATTAGTCGTCATTTCCTCTTTTAATTCATATGCTTCCTCAGATGGCTTTGATATTAATGATTCTCCAGCTATAAAATCTATGATTTCTCTAAGGGATACTTATAATCGATTATAAAATATTTGCATAACAAACTTATATGATATAGAGAATGGTTAAGGCATTTCATAAGTATTTCTTTAAATCTCTCCCAACTCTCATAAATTTATTCTCCTTTAAGGTTAAGAAGTGATATCATTTCTACATTTGAAAGTCTTTGAAGGTCGGAAATACTTACCAAGAAACTTATGAGCTAACTTACTTCATTTATTTATGGAGCTTGGGGTAAAGAATTCAACCTATCATAACTTTTTCTCTTAGAGAAAATGGTAATAATCTAAGTCTAATAACATCATCATTAATACCATTGTACTTAAATTTTACATAAATTTCTAAGATTTTTTGTAAGTATAAATTAGAATCTTCAACATAATTTCCCCCAAACTAAGAGTTTCAAAGCATTTGAATTATGGCAGGTTTTAATTCAAAATATTTAGCTTCAATTATAAGTTTTTTAAAGCTTTGATTAATTCTTTCTACTATAGGTTAGCATAATCCCTTTGTAGTTGATAATAATCTTTATCTATTATAGGTTCAATAATTTTCATGGTCTTTTGAATTTTTTGAATATTTGTAGGATTATTTTTATTTTAAAGTCAAATAATAAAGGTTCCTTTCTTTGTCTATAAAGCATGGAACCATGAATATGCCATGAGCAAATAAAATAAAAAATAAGATATAAGTAGGTCTAACTATGTAATTAATTTATTAATATAATTAAAATTAAAAAAAGTAAAATACTTCCCCAAAATCAACGTCAAAAATATGATGGGGGTTGCAGAATTGACTTTTAAATTGAATAAAAATCAATGGCTCTATCACCTTAAAGAATGCTTAGGTTTTATTTAATATAAAAATAACAAAGCCCCACTTAATATATACAAGTATACTTATTGAATCAAGTAACAAATTTATAAAGTAGAGTGTTGAACCAACAGTGAGGTATGTTTACTTGCAACAAACAACTATTGTTCACTCTAATTGTAATATTTTTGCTACTAAAATAAAATTAATATTTATGGAGATTCTATCATTGAATAAAATAATAAAAAAAAATTAAAAATAGTTAAAAAAAAAATTGGATTGATAAGAGTTAATTTCATGTCTTTCCTAATAAATCTCTTAATTATACATGTGATTTTGAGCATACGTAACCCTAGATATCTATTGAGATTATAGATGAGAAAAGGATAATTGCTAATCTCCAATTGCTATAGTATCTCCTTAAGATCCTTTAACTATTTACATTCAATATCTAAGCATGCAAACATCCTATCTTAATATTTTTGGTTATTCATGCATTTCTCAATCGAGGCAATATATCACACTATATTTTAACTACATTAATGTCACTATATGGACTAAATAAAGAATGGAATAATATTAAAAATATCATTTAACATTTATAGAGTATGAGTTTTCATTAGTACTCAACATGCACTTTACATAATTAATCATAAATAAGAGAGTTACCCAGATGAAAAATAAATGACAAGTAAACTAATTTTAATTAAACTTATAAAAGAATGAAATAAAAGAAAGTGATATCATCATAAAGGATCAGAGTATCTCTTCTACACTCATTCACCTGTAACATATAGAGTTTCTTCAAGAAATAAAGGCTAAACACTCCAAATATTATATCTTGTGCTTCCCCAACCTCTCATAGATTTTACTATATGAGAGTGTAAAATAAGTACTATAAAAAGTACTAAATTTATATCAAGTCACTAAACTCTCTTACAAACATGATATCAAAATTATTTATAGAAAAACACAAAAAGGCATCCACCACTATGGTGCTTAAAAGTGTGTCACCGCGGGGCCATTGAAGTGAAAAAAATCCTTGATGCTAAAACTATTACACTATTATGATATTTACTCGTGTAGATCATAAGCTTAGTGAATAGTCGCATCTCCTCTCTAAGAGAACATGTCCCTTGGAAGTTTCAGTTGTAATAGAGAATCTAGTGACATTCAATTCCTATGCCACTAGAAGTGAAAAAAAATTTCCCTATGGCCTGAGAAATTATAACACCGTGGTATTTTAAAATAGAAAATTTTGTGCTACCAAGTTGACTTTTGACATCATATCACTGGTAATTTTGTGGTTGTAGCTATGTTACCAATGCAATGATCTCAAATAATGAACTCAACACTGTAATATCCAATTTATGATGTATGGTGGTAATAAAGGTGGCAATACAACATTGTTTTGTCAGATGCCATAACGTTGTTCTCTCTTGAAAAATTCTATCATTTTTTTATTTCTCCTTTACAAAAAAAACTAAAATAACTCATTTTCAATTAAAATAAAACATCTTAAATAGTACATAATTTACACTTATCTATTTTCTATCTCTCTTTATATTATTTAATTTTGTATATCCTCTCTTTTTGGTGATGTCAAAAGGTGGAGTTGGTTGTTTGCTAGTTATATCCATTTTTTTAATTTACTTAATTTTTTTATTCTTATTTTTTATTTATTCTTTAAAAATAATAATATAATAAAAAACTTTTAAAATAAAAACCCCCCTATCTTAAATAATAAATAAAAATAAAAATGATACTACTTAGTAAGGGGGATAACTAAGCAGAAAAATAAAACTAAATTAAACTATAACTAACAATATTTGTCATCATAAAATTGGGGAGAATATTACAAACTGGGATCCCTAGCTTATAATTTTGATGAGAACAAATATTATCCGTTTTTTACTTTATTTCTCATAGTATTTCTATTTTATATTTCTCTTATTATGCACAAACATTTTAGGTGCCCCATACACCGTGTAATAAATGATCGACTCAAGAATTGGTAGAAAATATTTTTTTTCTATAAGAGTTTGTATTTTCATTTATGTAAATTTCTTGAGCCAAAAATCTTATAAAAGGTTAATGATAGCATAAAAACAATGCACATATACTTGAGAAGTGAAGATTAAAAAAATTAAATAATTTAAAGTTCATACAATATGATCACATTCGTGCTGTATCTTATAAATCTAGACCCAGATCTTATTATTTTGATGATAACCAATATTATCGGTTTGTTTAATATGGCATCTCATATTATTATTATTATTGGATGTTATTTCTTGTACACTAGCATTTCAAGTCTATCGTACACCACACAAACTGATCAACTCAAGATAAGGTATAACCAGTTTAAGTTTCTCTAAGAGTCTTTATTTTTACTTTTATTTAAGTCTATATTTTATGAGTCAAACTCTTGTATTTGGTGAATGCTAAACTTAGTGACCACGCACAGACATATTGGTGAGTGATAAAGTGAGAAAATTATAAGTATAATTTTTTTGAACTGATTGTACTTTATAATCTATACTATACTATACAATTAGCTATTAGAAAAGGCATTATAATGACTAATTAGAAAAATTAAAGTTCTTTTTACTCATTGTACTATATGATTCATATCATACAAGATGATCATTAGAAATCATGATCTCAGCCTCAAATCATATTTAGATAATATTTTGAAACTCCAAATTTATATTAACAATAATGTATGATATGCATCATGCTATACAATATCATAATATCATGCCTAATATAATCATTTAGTTATGGGATCAAATTTTTTTCAATAGTTCCAATTAGATCGTAATGTGCAATTTTTCCAATCGTATTATACAACCTGATATCTGCATGGGATGATAATTAAGCAAATCCTATCATACGAGATGAAATTTAATTTGATTGAATTAATCATACTAGAGTATGACTATATCGTATTGGACAATCCACTCAAATACTTGAATTGATCGTAAAACACCTTATTCTTCATATAGTCTTAATAAGGCTATTTAAATTAATCATATTGTACGTCTTTTATCGTACTATACAATCAGTGTTGATAGAATTAATTTGTTAGGGTTTTTGTGAAGAATTGTATTTAAACTCTCTTAATTGACTTGTTTCAAGTCTTTGTCTATTTGGATTTTTGGATTGAGAGAGAGATTTGAGGAGTAAGGAGAGTTTATGTTGTTACAAATCTATTTTCATGGCTTATGTTTTGATGATTGACAAACACTATTTCTCTTGGACTGCTTGTTGCTTCTAACGTTTCAGGAATCGAAGATCGGACGAACAAGACGAAGCCAATTCAAAATTACGTAGGTTTAGGGTTGAGTCAGTCTGTACTTTTTTTTTTCACTTCTGGAGTCTACTTGTAATGGTCAAAGAGACTGATGCTAAGTAACCCTTCACACACACACTTGAGAGACTTAGAATTTCTGTTTTTACTCGTATCGGCCAGGATGATTTTTTCTATCGGCTGGACGATCAGGCTTAAAATAGAAAGTCTAAATAAGGATTCTTAATTAAGGCAGCCGTCATTAACATATCGGCCTAGACGATACGTGTATCGGCCATGACGATATTCTCAAAACAGAAAAAAGTTACCGCCATAGACAATTAAGGTATACTATATTTTTAAATTATCGGCCAGGACGATCCTGTATCGGCCTGGACGATATTCACAAATTATGCCTTAATTGATCAGGAAATCAATGGAGTAATTAAGGATGATTGATATGATCATAACTTCCTGGATGATCTCAGGATCGGCCAGGACGATCCAGTCAAAAACCTTATGTTACTTCAGGATGATAAAAATCGGCCAGCTTGTATCGACGACAATTCTCAAGATTATTTTCCTCTGATTTGATTTGACCGGCCCGGAAGATCGTGAGATCGGCTTAGACGATCAAACCATTTTTAATCATCCTGTTTTGCATCCAGGGCTATGCTCTGGCTGATCTTCATTGATTTGTACTGATCGGCCAGGCCGGTGTCCATATCGGCCTGGATGATAAAGTCGGCAACTTGCAATTAATGAGCTCCTTTGAAGCTCTTCTATTTAAGAGCTCTTGTTCAATGTTTTTCAGAACCTTATGCTGCTTCCTTGACCTAAGAAGACCTTGAGGAGAGAAAGAGAGAGAGGATCTTGTGAGGGGGAGCTTGTGAGGGGATTCACAAGGGTTGCTTAAAGGATCGCTCTGCTTGTTCTTCGTCTAGAGTTTCTCATCCATGGAAGGGTCGGTAGAGGTAAGGGGTTAGCTTTTGGTTGTGGTTCTCTGCCAGCTTCAGGAGAAAGCAAAAGGAGGTAGGTTCTCTGCCTTGTCGGGGTGGCAAAAAGGAGATTCTTGTGAGGGCTTCTCTGCCTAGCCGTGGGGGCTAAAGGAGAGTCACGTTTTGTAGTGTAATACTTGGAGGGTGCCTCCAAGGAGTGGACGTAGGTCGAGTTTACCGAACCACTATAAACTCGGTGTGTTTTTTACTTATTATCGCTTATGCATTTATTTAATTTTTGCACTTTGTTTGTGGCGTGATTTTGGTTTGTGATTTTCATTCTATGTCAAAAGAAATTTTTTAAAATACCAATTCACCCCCACCCCCCTCTTGGTTAACTTGGGCCAGTTCTATAGGGCTTAACATCCCTAGTGAACTTTCAAGTGGTATCAGAGCGGGATTCGATGATTTAAGTTTGAAAACTTTTTGAATTAGATCCATGGCTAACCTTGGGAATCGTAACACTACGGAAGGGTATTCTATTACCTGACCTCCCCTGTTCGATAACCTACCTTTTGATTTTTGAAAAACTCGCATGTCAACATTTTTACAATTTACTGATTATCACATGTGGATGCTTATTCAAGAAGGTTATTCTCCACCCTCTCGTGAAATTAATGGTGTTAAAACTGAAGTTGCTTTTACCAAATGGATTTTTGATGAACGTGATTTAGCTCAAATAAATGCAAAATATTTGAACTACTTTTTCTGTACTTTAAAATCTGAGGATTACATGCGTGTCTCAACTTGCAAAACTGGTAAAGAGATTTGGGATAAATTATGCATCACCTATGAAGGTACTAATGAAGTTAAACAATCTTGTTTGAACATTCTCTTGCATGACTATGAACTTTTTCGTATGAAACCTCATGAATCGATTTCTGACATGTACACTAGATTTACTCAGATAGTTACTTCACTGCATGCATTAGGAAAAGAACTTTTAAACTATGAAAAAGTTAACAAGATTTTGAGATGCTTGTCTTCATCTTATGATGCTAAAATCACTGCAATCACAGAATCTAAGAATCTGAACACCTATTCTATTGATAACTTACTTGGCTCACTCATTGCTTACGAGCAAGGGTTGAATCAAAGAAATCTTGATGCAGGTGAGAAGAAAAAGGAGAAAACAGTTGCACTGAAGGCGCATAAATCTGATTCTGAATCTTCCGGGTTTGAAAGTGATGAAGTTGCCTTCATCACAAGGCAATTCAAAATCTTTCTAAGGAAGAAATAAAAGCATAATCAAAGTTGGAGAAAATGTAAGGAACATAAACATGTTAAAGGATCATCTGATGTTGTTTGTTTTGAATGCAGGAAACCTGGACATGTGAGAGACGATTGCCCAACACTTCAAGATAATACGAGCAAGGAAAAGATTGAGAAAAAATCTAAGTTTAAGAAGGAGAAGAAGAGAATTCAAAAGGCATTCTGGGCAGAATCTGGTACTGATTCCTCTGAGACTGAACCAAAGGAAGAGACAACGAACCTGTGCTTAATAGGGGAAGATCATCTTGAGCAAAGTGATGAGGAAGAGGTATGTAAACCAACCTATGATGAATTATTTAAAATTTGTGAAAAAAATACATGCATCATATAAAAAACTCAAGAAAACACATGCTAGCTTAAAAGTGGAACTTGTAAATTTGCATAAAGAGTATGAAGTCATTCTCAAAGTGAAAGTTTGCTAGAGATGTTAAGCCCAATAGAACTGGCCCAAGCTAACAAAGAGGGAGGGTGAATTGGTAATTAAAAATTTCTTTTCTCAAAGAATGAAAATCAAAACCAAAATCACCATAGAAAATAAAGTACGGAAATAAAAGTGCGGAAGCAAGAAATCAAGAACACAGGAATTTATAGTGGTTCGGTCAACTCGACCTACATACACTCCTTGGAGGCACCCTCCAAGCATTGCACTATAAAACGTGACTCTCCTTTAGCCCCCACAGCTAGGAGAAGAAGCCCTCACAAGAACCTCCTTTTTGCCACCCCAGCAAGGCAGAGAACCTACCTCCTTTTGCTTCCTCCTGAAGCTGGCAGAGAACCACAACCAAAAGCTAACTCCTTACCTCTACCGACCCTTCCATGGATGAGAAACTCTATATTAAGAACAAGCAGAGTGATCCTTGAAGCAAGCCTTGTGAATCCCCTCACAAGCTCCCTCTCACAAGATCCTCTCTCTCCCTCTCTCTCTTTCTCTCCTCAAGGGCTTCTCGGGTCACGGCAGCAGCCAAAAGGTCTTGAAAAATGTTGAACAAAAGCTCTTAAATAGAAGAACTTCAAAGGAGCTCATTAATTACAAGTTGCCGACTATATCGTCCAGGCCGATATGGACATCGGCCTGGCCGATCAGTACAAATCAAAGAAGATCGGCCAGAGCATAGCCCTGGAAGCAAAACAAGACGATTAAAAATTGGCTTGGTCGTCCCAGCCGATCTCACGATTGTCCGGGCCGATCAGTTCAAATCAGAGGAAAATCGTCCTAAGAATAGCCATGGATACAAGCTGGCCGATTTATATCGTCCTGAAGTAACTTAAGGTTTTTGACTGGATCGTCCTGGCCGATCCTGCGATCGTCCAGGACGATATGATCCTATCAATCATCCTTAATTACTCCCTTGATTTCCTGATCAATTAAGGCATAATTTGTGAATATCGTCCAGGCCGATACAGGATCGTCCTGGCCGATAATTTAAAAATACAGTATACCTTAATTGTCTATGGCGGCAACTTCTTTATGTTTTGAGCTTATCATCCTGGCCGATATACGTATCGTCCAGGCCGATATGTTAATGATGGCTACCTTAATTAAGAATCCTTATTTAGACTTTCTATTTTATGTCTGATCGTCGAGGCCGATATAAAAAATTGTCCCGGCCGATATGAGTTAAAATAGAAATTCTAAGTCTCTCAAGTGTGTGTGTGAAGGGTTACTTAGCATCAGTCTTTTTGATCATTACAAGTAGACTCAAGAAATGAAAAACAAAAGTACAGACTGACTCAACCCTAAACCTATGCAATCCTGAATTGGCTTCATCTTGTTCGTCCGATCTTTGATTCCTGAAACGTTATAAGCAACAAGCTGTCCAAGAGAAATAGTGTTTGTTAATCATCAAAACATAAACCATGAAAATAGATTTTCAACAATCTCCCCCTTTTTAATGATGGCGAAACCCTACGAAAACAAATTAGTAGTAAAAGTTTAGGATTGACAAAACGGAACCTCATAAACTTCTCCCCCTTTTGACATATCAAAAAGGAGGGAACAAAAGACAAATAGCAAAACTTTTTTTTTTTAATCAAGGAATGTCAATGATATAGTATTCCATGTGATTGATTTAAAAAACTTGTGAGTTAATTAGTTACCAATCTCATTAATCCATAGAATAGTAGAATATCTGTTCATGGTATACCCTTAGCTCAAACGTTTTCTTTGGGTAGAATCGTCTTTTGAAATCAATGACCTAACTCAAATAATTAATTAGATATGAGAAGAAGAATCCACCCATCACTTATCTTAAGAAAAAAATCTTTATAAAATAATGAAGAAAGGTAAATTTGTTACAATTGTACGATAATCGAGATCAAACCATTGAGAACAAAAACTTCTAAGTTCTAAAAGATTTTAAAAGGAAGAATAGCTTGCTTTTGAGTGGGCTCATTTTATGCCTCTTGTCACTTTGATTGACTCTTTGAGCATCTTTTGATAGATTTTTTAATTTTTGGCGTCTTTACGCTTCTTTTGTTGGCATCATTGGCCAATTTTTTTATTTTTTTAAGCTAGATTCTCTTTTATAATCCTTTAAAAATCTTAGTTGTGAATATATCTTTTCAGATATTAGAGAATAGGAGCTCTCTCTCTAACATAAGGAATAATTACCACAAGTAGGATTAATAATCAAAAACAAGAGTAATGAGGGATCTTGATGTGACAAAAAGACTTTAATCATTATAAATACAAGATAGATTTGCTTAAGCAAGCTTAAGAAAAGATCTTAATTTCATAAGCAATCTTTTAATTTGAGATAGACTTTTGATTAGAAAAGAAAACTATGCCACTAAAATAGGTTAGAGAAAGAGACACAATCACAAAATATTCCTACCATCTAAGAGATTAAGTAGATGACAACATATTGACTACAAATTTTCAAAAAACAAGGACAAGGAATATAATACCATATCAGCGATGATTTTGAAAACTAAGTAAAAAGAGACAAAAGAAAATAAAACACACTAAAAAGTCAAAACATCATAAAACAAAAAGAAAACAAAAAGTAAAAGAAAATAGCTAAAAAGGTTTCATGCATTTATGTCAATCACACCCAATCTGGTCCTTAAAGAACTGAAAGTGTCGAAAGCTAGTGGTTTAGTAAAGATGTCTGCCAGTTGGTTTTCAGTTATCATATGGTGTAATTCATTGTCTCCATTAGTCACATGATCTCTAATAAAGTGATGTCTAATGTCAATGTGTTTAGTCCTTGAATGTTAGATAGGATTCTTAGAGATGCATATGTCACTAGTGTTGTCACAAAAGATTGAGATGGTGCTTACATGCAATCCTAAATCCAATATCTGGTATTTCAACCAAAGAACTTGGGCCACACAACTTCCAAGAGCAATGAATTCAGCTTCAGCAGTGGAGAGTGCAACAGAGTTTTGTTTCCTACTAGACCAAGAGACCAAAGATTGTCCAATGAATTGACAAGTTCTAGAAGTGCTTTTTCTATCCACCTTGCATCCTGCAAAATCTTAGTCAGAAAAGCCAATAATCTCAAAAGAAGTGTTGTGTCTAGGGTACCAAATCCCTAAGCCTTGTGTCCCCAAAAGGTATCTAAAAATTCTCTTAACAGCTGTCATGTGGGATTCCTTAGGGTCAGCTTGAAATCTAGCACAAAGGCAAACACTAAACATGATATCAGGTCGGCTCGCAGTCAAGTAAAGTAAAGATCCAATCATGCCTTTATACTTCTTCTAATCAACAGACTTACCACTTGGGTCTTTATCCAATGGAGCACAAGAAATCATGGGAGTGTTAATTGGCTTGGCTTTGTCCATCTCAAATTTCTTCAAAATATCCTTTATGTATTTGGTTTGATTTAGAAAAGTTCCATCCTCCAATTATTTTATGCTAAACCCCAAAAAGTAGGACAACTCTCCCATTAAACTCATCTTAAACTCTCTACTCATTATTTTAGAAAAATCATCACACAATTTTTTATTAGAAGATCCAAAGAGTATATCATTAACATAAATCTGAACAATGAGTAAATCATATCTAACTCTTCTAAGAAAAAGGGTGGTGTCTACACTCCCCTTGACAAACTCCCTCTCTAGTAGGAATGTGCTAAGCCTCTCATACCAAGCTCTAGGTGCCTGCTTTAAACCATACAAAGCCTTTTTTAATTTAAACACATGATTTGGAAATTGAGAACTCTCAAAACCTGGAGGTTGTTCTACAAAGACATCTTCTTTTATTTTCACATTTAAAAAGGCACTCTTGACATCCATTTGAAAAAGCTTAAATCCTTTATAGCAGGCAAAGGCTAATAGCACTCTAATGGCTTCTAATCTAGCTACAGGGGCAAAAGTCTCATCAAAGTCTATCCCTTCTATTTGATTGTACCCCTTAGCCACCAATCTTGCTTTCTTCCGTACCACCACTCCTGAATCATTCACTTGTTCTTAAAGACCCACTTTGTCCCAACTACACTTTATCCCTTAGGTCTTAACACAGGTTCCCAAATATCATTCCTAACAAATTGATTCAATTCTTCTTGCATTGCTAAAATCCAAAACTCATCAGAAAGGGCTTGGTTAATGGTGGTGGGTTAAGTCATAGAGATAAAGGAAGAGTGGTTCACCTCCTTTCTAAGTCCATGTCTAGTCTTAACTCCACTAGAAGGGTCTCCTAAGATCAAGTCCTTGGGGTGACTTGTAGAGTATCTCCAATCTCTAGACAAAGTTTGTGAAGTTTCTCCCCTTTCATTAAAATTTTCTACTCCTTGGGTGACTTCTTCTACTCCTTCATTACTTAGGTGCTCACACCTCTTCCCCAATTTTTCTACTCCACTTGTAATCTCTCCAACATCATCATCTTCTACTCCATGTTTCTTAGGATCAGACTCATCAAAAACTATATGGGTTGTCTCTTCCACCATCAAAGTTCTTTTATTAAACAACCTAAAAGACTTCCCAACACTATAATATCCCAAAAATACTCCTTCATCAGATTTAGGATCAAATTTTCCCAAGTGAGACTTCCCATTGTTGTGAATGAAAACCTTACAACCAAAGACATGAAGGTGGGAAAGATTGGGTGTCCTACCCTTTAGGATCTCATAGGGTGTCTTCTCTAATTTGGCTCTAACATTCACCATATTCAACACATAACAAGCTGTGTTAACCGCTTCAGCCCAAAAGTATTTTGGAAGTGAATACTCAGCAAGCATGGCTCTAGCGGCTTCCACCAAGGTCTGGTTCTTTCTTTCAGCTATCCCGTTCTGCTGGGAGGTCCTAGGGGCTGAAAAATTATGGCTAATCCCCTTGTCCTCATAAAAAACTCCAAATCTTTCATTTTCAAACTCTCCCCCATGATCACTATAGATGGTAAAAATCTCACAACCTAGCTTTTTCTAAATCCAAGTATAAAATGTTTTAAACTCCTCAAAAGACTCATTTTTATGTGAAAGAAATCTAGTCCAAGTGAACCTCGAGTAGTCATCAACAATCACAAAACCATAGACTTTCCCTCCCAGGCTAGCAGTGCTAATGTGTCCAAACAAATCTATGTGAAAGAATTCTAGAGGTCTAGAGGTGCTAATGTCCTTAATGGGGTGAAAAGTGGAGTGGACTTGCTTTCCTAGTTGACAGGCATCACAAAGGTGGTCTTTTAAAAACTTAAGTTTGGGGACACCTCTAACTAGGTCCTTTTGGGTTACTTTCCTGAGGGTTTTCATACTTGCATGACAAAGCCTCCTTTGCCACAACCAAGAATCATCAATCACAATTTTTAAGCAAAAAGAAGCAGCACATTCAATGTTATTTAAATAAAGCATGTAAACGTTGTTGATCCTCTTTCCCTGCAAAATAGTGTTATTACTTAAACTTACAATGCATGAGTTTGCAAAGAATTGCATGATGAAGCCTTTGTCACAGAATTGACTGATACTGAGCAAGTTGTGCTTCAATCCATCTACAAGCAAAATATTTTCAATCATAAGGTTCTTGGAATTACCGATTATACATGCTCCTACCACATTCTTGGTGGTGTTGTCTCCAAGAGTAATCTTGCCTCCAGTCCTAGACTCTAGTACAACAAACTGGCTTGTATCACCATTCATATATCGAGAGCATCCACTGTCCAGGTACCACATACTCTCACGAGGTCTTTTGTGAGAGCCCTCCTGCAAAATTATTAAATGTTAGATTTAGGAACCCAAGCAGGTTTGGGTTCCTTCTTATGAAGAGAAGAATACAATGCATGTGTGGTATGCTGTGGATCATGCACCTTAGGTCTCCACACCCAATGTGTACTATGGTGAATCGTGCAAGTGTGTGAGATGTGTCCTAGCATGCCACATGAAAAATATCTAACTCTAGGAAAGGGATTTCTTAAGTGGTTTGAGTTATAATACCTCTTCCTAAGTTTTGGCAATTGATCAAAAGTATATGTCATCTTAGTTTTCTTACATGCTTCTAAATCATTTTGAAACTTCAAATTTGTACTTTTTAAAACTTTATTTTCAATCCTCAAATTTTTCTCTATCTCCTTAGACTTCTTAAAATTTGATTCAAGTGATGTGTGTGAGACTTTTAATGCATCAAGCTTTTCAACTAACTCACAATAATTTTTATTTAACTCATCAAATTCATCAAGTAAAGTCATATGATTTGAATCAATTGTTTGATGGTCTTTAATCAAGATTTCATGCTCTTTTTGTAGATTTAAAAATTCTAATTTCAAGCTAGCATGTGTTTTCTTTAATTTCCAATATAATGCATGAATTTTTTCTGAAACTTCAAGAAGTTGATCGTAGGAAAGTTCACATACCTCTTCTTGATCAGGATTGTTGTCTGCCATCAAGCATAATTTAGATGTCTCATCTTCTGGTTTTGTCTCTGATGAATCCGATGCCGAATCCGCCCAAAATGCTTTTTGTACTCTCATCTTATCCTTCCTTGGCTTAGGTTTCTCCTCACCCTTTCCTTTGCTTGAGTGATCTTTAAGCGTAGGGCAATCAGTTCTCACATGTCCAGGCTTCCTGCATTCAAAACAAACAACATCAGAGAATCCTTTAACATGTTTAAAATCCTTACCTTTTCTCCCACTTTGATGATGCTTTTGTTTCTTCCTTAGAAAGCTTTTGAATTGCCTTGTGATGAAGGCAACTTCATCGCTTTCAGACCTGGAAGATTCAGAATCCGATTTGTGCACCTTCAGTGCAATTGCTTTCTCATTTTTCTTCTCACCTGCATCAAGATTTCTTTGATTCACCCCTTGCTCGTAAGCAATGAGTGAGCCAAGTAAATTATCAATAAAATAGGTGTTTAGATCCTTAGATTCAGTGATTTTAGCATCGTAAGATGAAGGCAAGCATCTCAAAATCTTGTTAACTTTTTCATAGTTTGAAAGTTCTTTTCCTAGTGCATGCAATGAAGTAACTATCTGAGTGAATCTAGTGTACATGTCAGAAATTGATTCATGAGGTTTCATACAAAAAAGTTCGTAGTCATACAAGAGAATGTTTAAACGAGATTGTTTAACTTCATTAGTACCTTCATAGGTGATGCACTATTTATCCCAAATGTCTTTACCAGTTTTGCAAGTTGAGACACGCATGTAATCCTCAGATTTTAAAGCACAGAAAAAGCAGTTCATACATTTTGTATTTAATTGAGCTAATTCACGTTCGTCGAAAGACCATTTAGTAAAAGCAACTTCAATTTTAACACCATTAATTTCACGAGAAGGTGGAGAATATCCTTCTTGAATAAGCATCCACATGCGATAATCAGTAGATTGTAAAAATGTTGACATGCGGGTTTTCCAAAAATGAAAAGGTAGTTTATGGAACAGGGGAGGTCGAGTAATAGAATACCCTTCCGTAGTGTTACGATTCCCTAGGTTAGCCATGGATCAAATTCAAAAAGTTTTCAAACTTAAATTTTCGAATCTCGCTCTGATACCACTTGAAGTTCGCTAGGGATGTTAAGCCCTATAGAACTGGCCCAAGCTAACCAAGAGGGGGGTGAATTGGTAATTAAAAATTTCTTTTCTCAAAGAATGAAAATCATAAACCAAAATCACCACAGAAAACAAAGTGCGGAGATAAAAGTGCGGAAGCAAGAAATCAAGAACACATGAATTTATAGTGGTTCGATCAACTCGACCTACGTCCACTCCTTGGAGGCACCCTCCAAGTATTGTACTACAAAACGTGACTCTCCTTTAGCCCCCACGGCTAGGCGGAGAAGCCCTCACAAGAACCTCCTTTTTGCCACCCCAGCAAGGCAGAAAACCTATCTCCTTTTGCTTCCTTCTGAAGCTGGCAGAAAACCACAACCAAAAGCTAACTCCTTACCTATACCAACTCTTTCACGGACAAGAAACTCTAGACGAAGAATAAGTAGAGCGATCCTTGAAGCAACCCTTGTGAATCCCCTCACAAGCTCCCCCTCACAAGATTTTCTCTCTCCCTCTCTCTCTTTCTCTCCTCAAGGTCTTCTCAGGTCAAGGCAGCAGCCAAAAGGTCTTAAAAAATGTTGAACAAGAGCTCTTAAATAGAAGAGCTTCAAAGGATCTCATTAATTGCAAGTTGCCGACTATATCGTCCAGGTCGATATGGACATCGGCTTGGCCGATCAGTACAAATCAAAGAAGATCGGCTAGAGCATAGCCCTGGATGCAAAATAGGATGATTAAAAATTGGCTTGATCATCCAGGCCGATCTCACGATCGTCCTGGCCGATCTCACAATCGTCCTGGCCGATCAATTCAAATTAGAGGAAAATCGTCCTGAGAATAACCCTGGATTCAAGCTGACCAATTTATATCATCCTTAAGTAACTTAAGGTTTTTGACTGGATCGTCCTGGCCGATCCTACGATCGTCCAGGACGATATGATTATATCAATCATCCTTAATTACTCCCTTGATTGCCTGATCAATTAAGGTATAATTTGTGAATATCGTCAAGGCCTATACAGGATCGTCCTGACCGATAATTTAAAAATAAAGTATACCTTAATTATCTATGGCGGGAACTTCTTTCTGTTTTGAGCTTATCGTCCTGGCCGATACACGTATCGTCTAGGTCGATATGTTAATGATGGCTGCCTTAATTAAGAATATTTATTTAGACTTTCTGTTTTAAGTCTGATCGTCCAGGCCGATATAAAAAATCGTCCCGGCCGATATGAGTAAAAATAGAAATTCTAAGTCTCTCAAATGTGTGAGTGAAGGGTTACTTAGTATTAGTCTCTTTGACCATTAGAAGTAGACTCAAGAATTAAAAAATAAAAGTACAGACTGACTCAACCCTAAACCTACGCAATCCTGAATTGGCTTCGTCTTGTTCGTCCGATCTTTGATTCCTGAAACGTTAGAAGCAACAAGCAGTCCAATATAAATAGTGTTTGTCAATCATCAAAACATAAGCCATGAAAATAGATTTGCAACACAAAGATCATGGAATGATTGATTCAAATCACATGGCTCTTCTTGATGAATTTGATGATTTAAACAAAAAATATTCAGAATTAATTGATGAACAAAAGGCATTAAAAGTTTCACACACCTCACTTAATTTTGATATTGAAAAATCTAAAGAGATTGAGAAAAGTTTGAGGATTGAGAATGATGTATTAAAGAAAACTAATTTGAGGATTCAAAATGATTTGGATACATCTAAGAAAAATTGGATGACATCTACTTTTGATCCTAAGCCAAAACCTAGGAATAGGCATTATAACTCAAACCATTTAAGAAACCCTTTTCCCGGAGTTAGATGTTTTTCGTGTGGCATGCTAGGACACATCTCACACACTTGCACCATTCACCGTAGTACATATTGGGTGTGGAGACCTAAGATGCATAATTCACAACATACCTTACCTGCATTGCATTCTACTTTTCCTAAGAAGGAGTCAAAACCTATTTGGGTTCCTAAATCTAACTGTTGTTGAGCTTTGCAGGTGTGCTCTCACCAAAGACCTCGTGGGAGCATTGGATAACTGGACATAAGGAGGCTGGCAGCTCAAAAATTGCTTAAACTCGCTGCCTTATAACTTGCTTGAAATGTTTAGTTTTTATGTTATTTGTTTTTTATTTTTGTGCTAGTTTTGTGCTTGCTTTATGTTGTTCTAGTTTGCTTTGTTTTCATTTTTGTTTTGTGTCACATGTGGTGAATCTTTTCAACCTTTTAGATTTTAGAGTTTTGGAGATAGTGTTTAGCTTTCTAAATTGGTTAAAGGGAGAAATACTATTGATGTTTCCCTCCTTCTGACCTTGTTTAGTGGTATGATTTTATTCTCTAAACAAAAGTCTAAACTCAATTTAACCAATGGTTTCTTTAATTAAGATCCTTTTCTTATCTTGCTACATTAATTTATCTTATGCATAATAGCCAAAGTTCTTTTATATCTTTTAAGTTTTTGAAATCTTGTCATTGTATTTATCATATGATTTTGATTTGTATTGTGGATTGTTCTTCCCTATGTTAGAGAGAGAGCTCCTATTCTCTAATATTTGGAGAATATACTCACAACTATGTTTTTTTTAAGGGTATATTAAAGAGTTTCTAGCTTGCAAGAGTTAAAAAGGAAAGAGGTCAATGAAGCCAAATTGAAAAGAAAACTATATACACAAAAGTGTATAAAAGAAATCAAAAGATGCTCAAAGAGCCAATCAAATTGACAAGAGGCATAAAATAAGTCCACTAAATGCAAGCTATCCTCTCTTTGCTAAAACTCTTAAAACTTAGAGAACTCATTGATTATGTGATGCTTTCAAAGACTTGATTTCAATTTCCATGATTGAGAAAAAATTACTTTGTTTAATAACTATTAGATATTTTCTTTGTAAACAAGTCTTGAATGGATCTTCTTATCCTATTTAGTCATTCTGAGTTAGGCCTCTATTTTTCAAAAGAATTTTGTACCCTGAAGGATGTCTGATCTAGGATTAATAAAATCAGATGTTCTACCTTCTTCTGATTGGGATTTGTTAAAACCCAATCTCTTGGAACTTTAAAAGTTTAAATTTTTGAAAATTTCTCATATAATGCCTCCATAAAAAAAAAATTTACAAAAATTAAAATATAAAAATATTCATTTTTTATTTTTCCTTGTGTTTTTGCTTTTCTTTTATTGTATTTTTTGATTGTTTTTCTTTCGTTTAATTTTTAATGGCCTTGATCATCACCATCTTTTCCTTGGTTTGAAATTCTAGTCATATCGTCCTGGACGATACCTTTATCGTCCTGGACGATAGGGCAAATTCTCTTCAAAATCCATCCGCTGAACTTTTCTGTGCTTGCTGTAACTCATCATCCTGGACGATCCAATATTGTCCTGGATGATATGATCGAACTCTATTGCAATCTTGATGATAGTCCTGGCTTATAGAATATTTCTTATGGCCGATGCAATTTATGTGCATCATCCTGGCCGATACACTGGATCGTCCTGGATGATCCACGTGTCAGCACGTTTGAATCTTTAAATTCAGCCCCGGATGATCCATTATTGGACAATCGACCGTGCCGATCCGCTGTTCATCCTGGAAGATACACATGGCAGTGATTTAAAATGTTTTAACTTCGGCCGGTACGATCAATTATTGTGCATCGTCCTGGACGAAACACCTAATCGGCCCTGGATGATCACCTGTGTCTAATCGTCCTGGCCGATATCTGATCGGCCCGAACAATCGAACTGCCTTTTTGACCAATCTGCCTGTACGCAATTATTGAGCAATATCGGCCTGAACGATTCTGCGATCGGCCTGGTCGATATGACCATTTCTTTAAATTCTGGCCGTTCCAACCATGATTTTCACTTTCCACCCTTTCTCCTCTTGTGTTTTCTTGCTTACTCCTCTCTATGGCTGGTGGAAAACATGTCCGACAAACTTCTGGGAGTTCTTTGAGGGCAAGGATTGACCCTCGTTTCAGCGAAGCAGAAGATGAAGCCGCCTACCATCGTTACAAAGAGTGCGGGATAGCTGTCTCTAGAATTATCAATCCTGCCCACATCTCATACCTGGTAATGGAACTTTTCGCTCATACCTCCCTTTGCTTCATTCTGTCTCTTGCTTTCCCTTTCAATACCGAGTTTCTTCGAGAGTTTTTCGCAAACCTTCGCATTAACCCTACCTTCACAGCCCTGACCTCCTATGTGAATCGACGCCCTATCGAAATCATATATTAGGATTGTGTTGATCTTTTACAGCTATCCACCACCGGGGATAAGCTGCACTTAATCGCCTCAGATCCTGATCTTGACTGGTCCACGGCAAATCACTTCCTTCTCCAGACCAATGCACATTTACATGTTGGAGAGACTAGCTCTTTAGTCAATGATGCTAGGATAATCCAACATTTCCTTCGCACCTCCGTAATTCCAAAAGCTGGAGACCGAATCCACATCACTCTTCCACTTTCCCTCACAACTTTCTGTTCACCTCATTTTTCGAGGTTAATTTCCCCGGAATCAACTTTAGCACCTAAGTCTTCGTAGCCTAATATAGACGTCGCCCGTAGGATTTCCCTTAGGTGGACACCTAATAACATAGCACGGACTCGACCTTTTATTCAACCTAAATCAAAATCAATTCAATATAAATTTTATTAAACTCCAAAATGAGCTCAAATCGACTCAACTTCCTAATTCAACTTCAAACTCAACTCATCTCAAACCCACTACTTTAAGTTTAACTTTATGGAATAAATTTACTGTTAAATCGCATCTTTAATTAATAACCTAAACTAAATAATCTTAACACCTTAAACTAATTAAATAAGAGTTTAAAATCCAGTCCAAACTCCTCATCCCCCACAGCCTCTCCCCCTTAGTTCACGAATTGCACTCAACACGATCAGCCTCCTCTCTCGAGTAAGAAGATTCAGTCGATCTCCTCTCTATTAGAACGAACCAAAGACCCCAGCAGTTAAAAAGCAATTAAAAAAATCCTAACTCCCCATGCATTGCAGTTCACAAAACTGCCCTCCCGCTCACTTTCTGATTCACAAAAAAATAAAGCATCCCAACATCCGCTCTCTCCCTTAGCAGTTACGAACCTCTCACTCCCATGATCCCTCTCTATTTCGCAAGAAGACCGACGCCTCTCCATCCCTTCTCTCTAGCGTGAAGACCAAAAAAATAAAATAAAAAAACTACCCGATCTTCTCCCTGCAGTTCGCACGAAGCCTCAGCTCAGTCGCTCCAGAGAGAAGTTCACATCCAGCCCCCGCTCCATCTTCCTCTCATTTCGCGAACCGCCCAGCACCCTCACACTCTAATTCACAAGCAAACCCAGCCAGTCCAGTGCAGTTCACGAAGAGAACCTCTGGCCCCTCTCTACCGTTCGAGAGCCTGAGCCGAAAGACCACCATTCAACGCCTCGGTTTGCAAGCCCTAGGACCCGTCGCTTCCCCTTGCTCGTGTGGACAGCAGCCTTTGTTGAAGTCCTCACTCCCTTTGCCCAAGTCGACACCAGCAATCCTCTTAATCTTGGGTAATTTCTTCTATATCCTCATCCATATTCTTCTTTGTTGATTAGGGAAGTGATTGCTATGGGAAGTGATTATTTAAAGAGGAAATGCTAATGCTAATTTCTTACCTTAAGATTTTATTGCTATATCTTGAACAACAGAGTAGAGATTTTGCATGGAAAATAATTTGAAATAGTAAAATAATTTTGCATCAATGGTTTTCTTGCTTGGAAACACCTTTCTCTTTGATAAAAATTTGTTTTCTGAATCAATAGCAAATGCAAAATCTGTCATAAGGATATGAGATTTTATTTTTATGGAGCTGTGCTATAAATATGAGAATTTAACATATCTCATTTGGAAGAAATTTGTAGCAGTTTATATGGGCTGTCGTGGGTTTATTTTGCTTTATCAGTTTCGATATTGGTGGACATCTCTTATGTTTATTGAGCATTATCATCTCTTGGCATATGATTTTGTATATCCTAAATTTTGGAGAAAATGAAGTTTACCAACTCTTTCTTTTAATGGCAGTTAATACAATCGTTGAAGTGAAATGAGTAAATAAAATGGTGTTTCGGTGGTTGTAAGAATGTTTTCTTTTCATGTGATTGCATCACTCCTCGTCAAAATTCTGTGTTCGTTGCATTAGTTTTAAAGTAAAGGTTTGATGATTAGAATTTGGTTCCAATTGTTTTCTTTCATCGAAACTTATATAGGTATTACGGTTGAAATATGGTTTAAACAATTTGCATATTCTCATGTGATGTTTGAAAAGAGGAATTGATAAATACTTTTGGAAAGATTTTTGGTTTTATGAATCATGTTGAAAATTTTAGCATATTTTGTTGTGTTTTATGTTCATGTATGAGAGAGTTCTAGTGGCTTATTCTATGCATTTGTAACTTGAGTTGTCTCATGTGGTGTTTTTGGAAAAAGAAAATAGTGGAATCTTGCTTTATTTTCATGATGAGAAGAAAGTTGTTGTCAAGAGAAGGAAAGATTGAGAATTTTGGTAGAGTGATAAAGTGTATGAATTTTGAAAAAAGAAAATGTGTGTATATTTTGGAGAAGCAAAGTATGTATTTTGGAAAACAAAATGTATAAAAGTATATGTATTCTGAAAAGTGTGTGAGTGATTGAATAGTTAAGTGTAGGGATTGTGAAAATGAAGTGTATGCATATTTAGAAAAGTGAAAGGTATGAATTATAAAAGTGGAGTGCATATGTAGAAAGATTTTTGGAAGTGTGTTAGTTTTGAAAAAGCAAAAGTAGAATTCGTGTGTCTTGGAAAGAGTGAAGTGATGAAGTTGTATGTGTTTTTTTTTTAAGGGTGATTTGTGATAAAAGTGTAGATTTTTGAAGAGTGATGATTGGGAAATATGAAAGGTAAAGTATATGATTTTGAGGGAAATGTATATATATGTGCTAGAGAAAGTGTTGTGTTGAAAAGTAGTTTGTTGGGTGTTTATTTAAAAATGAAATGTATTTGCATTCAAGGAAGAAATAAATGATGGGTATTGTGTGAGAAAGGTGTTTGTATCAATTTTTGGAAAACGATGTGAAAAGTGGGATAAGTAAAGAGAAAGGTTGAATTGTGAGATTAAGATATGGGTGAGTGTGGAAGAGTTTATGTTAAAGAACAAAGTGTTTGGAAGAATGAAAATTAAAAGTTAGATTTTTAAGAAGCAAAAGTGTGTGATAATAGAAAAGTATATATATATATATTTGAGAGATAAGACTTGTGTGTTGAAAGAAGTACAGAAATGAAACGTTCAAAAGTAAAGTTAATAGTGCTGGAGTTCAAGCCCGAAGAAAGGTACGTCTTTTATCTTCAGTAAATTTCAATTATTTTATTATTATTTATTAAAAGTACTTCTAATCTCTGTTTTTCCCTGTTTTCTTCTCTTTATTTGCATGAACTATGAGGAATGGTACCGGTCGAGGGAACAAAAGGATAAGGAGCTAAAGGCGACAGTCGCCTCTATCCAACCGGGTAGAGGTGCTATAGGCGGAACCACCGGGTCGTAGCCCCCGGTGACTGTGAGTATTCTAAACTTAGAAAACCTTTAGGGGCCCCTTGATGTGGTTTGTGCGAACCCTTATCCTTTAGGTCCCTATAGTAACTTCAATTTAATTAGGATTACTTTTTTATTTTATTTTAGATCCCTAAACTCCTTTTACATACGCAAAAAGTCCTAAGGGTTAGTAATAATAAAAATTTCACCATATACAACAGTTATGACACTTAAGGACAAAAATTAAGGACTGAGTCTTAGAAAATCTAGACTTAGGATGCATGCATACTTCAGGATAGAAATATATAACATAGAAAATTTAGTGACACCTCACCTTGGAATTAGTGAATATTTTTAAATTAAAATTCAATCAATTAGAAAAATTTAGCAAAAAAATGACTTAGGATATATCAAAACCTCACAGCCTATTACACACACTTAGATTTGTTTGTTAGGACAACCGACTCTAGTTTTAGGTTAGGCTGGTGTTTATTTTCTTATTACTGTGTGACGGGCTTTTTCTCTGCTTTCATTGCATGCTGGTTGTAAAATTATTGGTGTGTTTGTTTACTTACTTTTACTGTACTCTGTGATGTGATTTAATTGACGATTAGATTACCCATAGGTTAGGAGCGATTTGATTGTTAATAAAATTTTTTGCAGGTGGTCACACTCATGCAGGGCAGTAAAAAGGGGGCTAATTAATTAATAATCATATAAATGCTACAGGTGCTTTAGCTGCTTAGCCCCCAAATAAGGAGTGTGGCCAAGTGTGGCTAATTGATTCAATTTAAATGCATATATATAACTGCTTGGGATGATTCTTGCTTAGGATAACCCTGCAGGTGGTCTAGATTTTCTTTCTTTTTCTGTGAAATGTAATGTAAATGTATTTGAAAATTATCATAAATATGAAAGTGATTTTGAAAGTGGAATATTACATCCAATTTTGAATCCAAAGAAAGGAGAATATACCTTAAGGGATTATTCTCTTTTATTTGGAAAGCCAAATTATGATGATTCAATATCCAAATAGAAAAGAAAATGCCCCTCTTAGGGATGAGTTTTTTTTCATTTAGATATCCAGAACCTGGCGGACTCGAGAAGCTCATAGAAGAAGAAAGACATAACGAGAAGATTGAAGAAAGAAGATGAAGAAATAGAGATTCAAGGAACAGTATATCCCAGTTCAAAACTCACTTGCGTCATTCTTAGGATTAGAATCCGGGTTTGTTGTCAGTGGTGCCCAGCCACTTTACTTTTCTGCAAATTCTGGGTGTAATTATTTGGACATTGGATCTTATTATTTGGATTATTTAAAATTGATTGTTTACATTATTTGTGTAGTAGAATTTTTTAGAACTCTTGCATGTCGTATTTTGTTTTAGTCTGGATACGAATCGGAGTGTTTTTTTTCGTAAGGGTACGCTTAAAATTCTTTTACTTGTAATTAAAAATAAAAAAAATTTAGGCTCACAAAGTAAATCTAATGATCTAAGAAGTAAGCTCGGGATCGCTGAGAGTCAGCATAAGTTTATTATTACTTTCTCTTCCTTGTTAGGCACCTCCCCGCTTGCGGGTTCTGGCAGACCACTTGACCTATGAGGGTGCAGTTCTGTCAAGGGGAAGTTGTGCAATCTCTAAGGAAAAAACCTATTTTCTAAGCCTAATTTTAAAACTGCTTTATATTCATTTTTTTCATTCAAGACAATTAGCATGCATTGTATTAGATACAAATTAAAAAGAGTCTAAAATATTAATAGCATTTCTAGACATTTTTCACCCTACATAAGTTGAGGGGCCAATTAGGGTCTGTCTTAGATGTCGGCCCCCAATTCATTAAAACATAAACAACATCCCTACCCATCTTTCATAAGAGACTGAACACATGGTTTTAAAGCGCCTAGGTGGTTAGCTGGCTCCCTAATCCAGGCCGGGGTAAGTCCAGATTTGCACTTCATTAGTTAGGTTCGGGTCGCTACTTTGTAGTACCCAAATTAGATTTAGGTTCTGAGGCAGATTCTTTTTAGATCTTAAGTCGTCACCCTCCGGGAATATAAATACCAAATTTCTAATAAAATATCAACTTAAATATAAAATTTTCTCCTAAAATGTATAGCCCAATATAGGATAGATTGAGGTTGTCTCTGGGCTTCTTAGAATTCGACACCTCCTACTTTTCATCCTTTGACTCGCTAATAAATGTTCAACATTGAGCTTTCACCTTGGAAAATTCCTACTTCTTTTCCTTGTCTTTTACTTTGTAACCAAAGGGTGTGAAATCACTGCTTTAATCGAGAGTTTTCTTAGGAGCATTCCTCCTAAGATGTAATTAACTATAGGAGCTTGCTCCTATAGGGATTTGAGAACCTCAGACTAAAATAAACCTTGTTTTATTCCTATAAAACAAGGGAAGAATCTTTGGGAATGTAGATATTTTTAAAACTTCATTTTTAATTTTGAATAAACTTGTAAAAATGTTATTATTATCTTTTCAGATAATATAATATTATACTTGTTATATTCAACTTTAGAAATGATGAATTTTATAAAACTCATTCTCGCTTTTGGATATCTTGAAGAATGTTATGTTCGTCTTTTAAGATGATATAATATTCTTCTTGTCATATCTAAAAAAAAGAAGTAATAAACTTTTTTCAAAAACCATATTTCTATCTTTAAACATATTCTATAGAATTTCATGTTCATCTTTTGAGATGATATGTTATTCTTTGAACTATGTTCGATTGTAGAAATATCAATTTTCAAAATCCTATTAGGATATTGAATCCATTGTAGAATATTGTGTCAATCTCTTAAGATTGTACTTTATTCTCAATGCAGTATTCGATTACAAAATAGGAGAAATCAAAATCTGCGTGGTGACACACAATTTTTCCCTCCAAGGTTTTTCTGGCGACTCCGCTGGGGATCTATCCTCTCTCCATCTTTAGTAGTATTTTATACCCTTTAATCGGTAATATACTTATGCTTAGCATAGGTTGTAACTACCTTTCTTCCGCCGGTTCTTTTATTCATTTAATTCTTGAATAATTTGGCTGGTATCTAAAAAAATTTTAGAGGTCTTATTTTGGACCCCGTTAGAAAACTAACGAGGAGCTCCTTTGTATGACCTTTTTGTAAAGAAATTTCCTGTGTTAATTCGAATGTTGCAGTTACATTTTTCTTGTAGCTTGATGTTTGACTTAGCATTGGGTCCAAAATCCCTTTGCCAATCTTTAGTAATATGTATAGTTACTTCTTTTAGTAACTTAATGTATTATTTGGATTGGGTCCAAATAACTTTAAGTCTTCAAAAATTTTAAATTTTTGTGTCCTAGCTAATATGTTGCAGTTATATATTTTTATAACTCAATATATGGTTGGACAAATCTCAAGAAAATTTGAGCTTTTAAATCAAAGTTTTCTCCTTATCTAAACCAACATATTATAGTTATATTTTTTTATAGCTTAATATGTGTGGTAGGATAAGGTCCAAAAGCTCAAACCTTCAAATCAAAACTTTTTGCTTGTCCTATTAACATATTGTAGTTACATGTCCTTTGTAGCTTGATATGTTTGCTTGGACAGGGTCCATAACCTGATCTATGCAAGATTTTCAAGATTAAAGTCAATTTACATTGACAAAAGTTTGAAGGTTCAAATAAAAATCAAGCTTATAAAAATAATTTTGTTAAAGAAATTAGAAGGTTGATTTCTATTAAAAGAAATTTACCTCTATTTTCTTTAAAATATAATAAAAAGTTCATTGTGGTTGACTCCTCTAAACACTTAAAGAATAAGACCTATGGTTATCAATGCTAAAATGAAAAGTGTGTTCCCTCCCTCCCTCCACTTAGGTGGATTAACGATTTGGATGAAGATATATCTAATCTTATTTTCTTTTGAAACCTCAAAGCCTAAAAAATTCAACTAGTTTTATTAGGTTTCTAGTAATCGTCTAAATTAAATTTAATTATATTTTCAAATTTTCTATTCAACCACATTATAATTTTTCTAAATTTAGAAATGTGTAATTATCGGTTGATGTGTTAAAGTTTGAAAATCATTATGAATCCCCTCATCTTTAACCTTATTATAGGTTAAAGTTTAATATGCTTATAAATCCTATATCCTAAGAGTACTACATGGATACGACGATTTGTCCTCTGTCATGTGGTTTAACTCTGATAAAATATTGATCTTAAGGCATGCGATGAAGATAAATAGACAAGTTATATAAAATCTTTTGCTCATCATATATTGTTTTCTCTTATGGTGATATTTTATAAATCAAATATTAGGTAAGTTTATTTTTAGCTTTATTATTCCATTTGAGAAAACTCATGAGCAATTCTTATTAAAGATTGATCATCTTAAATTTCATTCGAGTCGAAAACTTATGATGATTCAAGTTTCTTTATTAAGGTTAACCCATGATATGGTTAACATTCCATTTATCATGTGGCTTTCCCTCAAAATTAATTAACATAACTTGAATTGATACTAAGTTAGTCGATTTCATAACATCTTTGACAGTTTCCTTCTTCAGTAGTAAAATAAATAAATTATCATATTTGGGTTCACCCATTATGATATCCATAAATAACTTCTTTTGAATTAAGATTTAGGTCAAATTGAAATTGGAGGAAGTGGAAGTCTTATTGATCTCATTATTGTTCTACATCTTATAGAAATCTTGCAAGTTGATGAATTTGTTTCATAATTATCTTAGTTAAGTTATTTATTCATACTATAGGATCGGGTCCGATTTGTAGATCCATCTTCCATGTATAAGAGGGTTAATTTTCTATTATTATACTTGGAAGATGATTTTTACAACTGGAATAATCATTTCAAGATTTGAAAAAAGGAAGCCTAAAAAAAAGGACATTTATTAAAAGTGGCAAAAAAAAAAAAAAAGATGGCTTCCCTTTATAAATCTTGAATATCAGAAGACTCATTCATCGTTTAGTATTTTGAACACTTGACTTTGAGAAATTCAAAATTCTATTTCATCATCAAGCATTGATTTGAAAATGTTGAATTTCAACCTACAATTTAATTCTCTCTTTTGATATATTTCTTAATTCAAAAAGAATGAAAAGAGAAGAAGGAAACCCCAGTTTTGCTTGTAGGGAGCTTTGATCTAGGTTAACAAAATCTAATTCTTGAGACCTCTCTAATTGGAAATTTGAGTAGGTCTGTTCATATCTTTAAATCATTATCGAGAAAAATCACACAGTTGATCAATCTAAATGGAATTATAATTGTGCTGGTTATGCATTATTGGATTTCACATATCTAATCTAATTGAGATGCATAAACAAACCATTATCCAAATATCTTTAACTCTTTTTTGAATATCTTTTAATTTGAATGAGATTCTAGACAGGATCCTAATACTGGATGATCTATAGTGATATTTGTGGATATAAAAATCACTTTCTTTAGATTCAAATTTTTGAAACTAAACTAAGGGACATCCCTTAGTTGGTTCTGAGATGATTGTCTAATGTTCTCATTCACCATTGAATAACTATAACTTCTAAATTTAAATCTATTATTGACTGAACTAGGATGTTAAAATATGAGGGATTCTATCCTTAGTGATGTCAATGATACTTTTGTTTGAATCTTTGTCAAACTTCAAAACAAAATCAAGCTAAAATTTGACTAAGTCTATAATTGACTAATCTTGGATGTTAGAATTGGAGGGATTCTATTCCTGATAAAGTCAATGGTAACATCGTAAAAAAGATATAAAAATTCAATTCAAGATATATCTTCAGCTTATTATAAACTAGAATCGGATGTAGAGTCTAAACAACTATATACCTGTTAGCATTGAAATTCAAAATATTTCAAACTACAATTTTCTTTAAAGAAAGTTGTTAAGTTTTAATTATTTGATTAAAACACAATTTGGTCATACTCAAACTATTTAATTCAGAGGGAGTCAACCTATCATTTGTTGAGTTTTTGAATCTTTTCCTATGTCATTTTCATTAGGTTAAGATGATTAAAACTTAAACGATCACTTTCAAATATTATAAGAAAATTATCAAATAAAAAAAATAAAGCTTTCACTTTTTGATGAAAATTAGACTTTTCTCAATCATTATGAGTATTTGATATTCCTTAGTGTTTTCACTATAAAGGATGCTCAAATATACTCATTGTTCTATAATAACTCATGCAAAAGTTAAAATTTTCTAAGGAAAATTTTATCATATTGCATTTAGTTCTCTTAGAACATGCAAACGAGGACTCTAGAAAATTCATATAACTTTCTTTGAGTTATTCGAAACAAATTCAATCATAGAATCAATCTTTAAACAAAATCTTGCATTTCCCCTTTGGTGGTCGAGATGCTTTGTTAAGTCTTTACTTATCAAAGATGATCAAACTACTCTCTTTTTGTTTTCCTCACATATAATGAAACGATATAAAAATATAATCCCTAATGGATTATTTGTAAGTTATAAAGATCATTTATAATGAAGGATAAAATAAAATTTTATTCAAAAAGATTTTCAAGTCTATCAATTTTCAAAATATTTTTCTTTCCCTTCTAGAAAGTGACATAGATAAAAGCTTATGATCTTTAGTAGAACATTTGCAAGTTGTCAATGTCATTTGTGGTTGAGAGAAAAGATTCAAAGCTTTTAAGAAATCAACTTTACTTTAAAAATTCACCACCCTGAAATCCGTCTTTAGGTATAAGTCCTCCTACGGCATCCTATTGACATCTTTGGAGTTAGGAGTAAGCATACCTAGTGGCATCCTAATCTTCATCCCGAGGAGAAGTATAAGCATCCCCAGCGGCATCTTCTCTTCATTAAATTCTAAATCTTAAATCTGTCTTTAGGTATAAGTCCTCCTACGGCATCCTATTGACATCTTTGGAGTTAGGAGTAAGCATCCTTAGTGGTATCCTAATTTTCATCCCGAGGAGAAGTATAAGAATCCCTGGCGGCATCTTCTCTTCATTAAATTCTAAATCTTAAATCCGTCTTTAGGTATAAGTCCTCCAATGGCATCCTATTGACATCTTTGGAGTTAGGAGTAAGAATCCCTAGTGGCATCCTAATCTTCATCCCGAGGAGAAGTATAAGCATCCCCAGCGGCATCTTCTCTTCATTAAATTCTAAATCTTAAATCCGTCTTTAGGTATAAGTCCTCCAACGGCATCCTATTGACATCTTTGGAGTTAGGAGTAAGCATCCATAGTGGCATCCTAATCTTCTTCCCGAGGAGAAGTATAAGCATCCCCAGCATCATCTTCTCTTCATTAAATTCTAAATCTTAAATCCGTTTTTTGGTATAAGTCCTCCTACGACATTCTATCGACATCTTTGGAGTTAGGAGTAAGCATCCCTAGTGGCATCCTAATCTTCGTCCCGAGGAGAAGTATAAGCACCCCTAGCGGCATCTTCTCTTCATTAAATTCTAAATCTTAAATCTGTCTTTAGGTATAAGTCCTCCTACGGCATCCAATTGACATCTTTGGAGTTAGGAGTAAGCATCCCTGGTAGCATCCTAATTTTCAACCCGAGGAGAAGTAGAAGTATCCCTAGCAGCATCTTTTCTTCATTAAATTCTAAATCTTAAATCCGTCTTTAGGTATAAGTCCTCCAACGGCATCCTATTGACATCTTTGGAGTTAGGAGTAAGCATCCCTAGTGGCATCCTAATCTTCATCCTGAGGAGAAGTATATGCATCCCCAGCGGCATCTTCTCTTCATTAAATTCTAAATCTTAAATCCATCTTTAGGTATAAGTCCTCCAACGGTATCCTATTGACATCTTTGGAGTTAGGAGTAAGCATCCCTAGTGGCATCCTAATCTTCATCCCGAGGAGAAGTATAAGCATCCCCAGCGGCATGTTCTCTTCATTAAATTCTAAATCTTAAATCCATCATTAGGTATAAGTCCTCCTACGACATCCTATTGACATCTTTGGAGTTAGGAGTATGCATCCCTAGTGGCATACTAATTTTCATCCCGAGGAAAAGTATAAGCATCCCTAGCGGCATCTTTTCTTCATCCTATTTACACTCTTGAAGTTAGTCTTGATTTATAAAAAAAGGTTTCAATCATATCAAAATCGATTTCAAATTTCCTATTCGTGCCAAACCTCATTCAACTTTTTAATATCTTGGCTTTATTAAATAATACTAATTTCATTAGTTATTATTTGCTAAAGCCATTAATGCCAACATCAACTTCAAAATCCCTGAATCAATTCAAAACTCTATCATTTTTTTTATCTAGATTTTCAATCAATTCTCAAAATTCGTTCAATTCATATATTCAAATCTTCAACATCAAATCTGGATCTAGTTGATCGTTTCGGTCAACGCTAGTACGCACGATAAACTTTGGCAAGTTTATTATGCCTATTGGGGGTCCATTTGTTGACCTTATTTTTTGAGGTCAATTTCCTCGGAATCGACTCTAGCACCTAAGTCTTTGTAGCCTAATGTAGATGTCGCCCATAGAATTTCCCTTAGGTGGACACCTAATGACATAGCACGGACTCGACCTTTTATTCAACCTAAATCAAAATAAATTCAATATAAATTTTATTAAACTCCAAAATGAGCTCAAATTGACTCAACTTCCTAATTCAACTTCAAACTCAACTCGTCTCAAACCCACTACTTTAAGTTTAACTTTATGGAATAAATTTACTGTTAAATCACATCTTTAATTAATAACCTAAACAAAATAATCTTAACACCTTAAACTAATTAAATAAGAGTTTAAAATCCGGTCTAAACTCCTCATCCCCCACGGCCTCTCCCCCTTAGTTCACGAACTGCACTCAACACGATCAGCCTCCTCTCTCGAGTAAGAAGCTTCAGCCGATCTCCTCTCTATTGGAACGAACCAAAGACCCCAGTAGTTAATAAGCAAATCAAAAAATCCTAACTCCCCATGCATTGCAGTTCACAAAACTGCCCTCCTGCTCACTTTCTGATTCACAAAAAAACAAAGCATCCCAACATCAGCTCTCTCCCTCAGTAGTTCTGAACCTCTCACTCCCACGATCCCTCTCTATTTTGCAAGAAGACTGACGCCTCTCCATCCCTTCTCTCTAGCGTGAAGACCAAAAAAATAAAATAAAAAAAACTACCCGATTTTCTCCCTGCAGTTCGCACGAAGCCTCAGCTCAGTCGCTCCAAAGAGCAGTTCACGTCCAGCCCCTGCTCCGTCATCCTCTCATTTCGCAAATTGCCCAGTACCCTCACACTCCAATTCGCAAACAAACCCAGCCAGTCCAGTGCAGTTCGCGAACAGAACCTCTGGCCCCTCTATGCCGTTCGAGAACCCGAGCCGAAAGACCACCATTCAACGCCTCGGTTTGCAAGCCCTAGGTCCCGTCGCTTCCCCTTGCTCGTGTGGACAGTAGCCTTAGTCGAAGTCCTCACTCCCTTTGCCCTAGCCGACACCAGCAATCCTCCTAATCTTGGGTAATTTCTTCTATATCCTCATCCATATTCTTCTTTGTTGATTAGGGAAGTGATTGCTATGGGAAGTGATTATTTAAAGAGGAAATGCTAATGTTGATTTCTTACCTTAAGATTTTATTGCTATATCTTGAACAACAGAGTTGAGATTTTGCATGGAAAATAATTTGAATAGTAAAATAATTTTGCATCAATGGTTTTCTTGCTTGGAAACACCTTTCTCTTTGATAAAAATTGTTTTCTGAATCAATAGCAAATGCAAAATCTGTCATAAGGATATGAGATTTTATTTTTATGGAGCTGTGCTATAAATATGAGAATTTAACATATCTCATTTGGAAGAAATTTGCAGCAGTTTATATGGGCTATCGTGGATTTATTTTGCTTTATCGGTTTCGATATTGGTGGATATCTCTTATGTTTATTAAGCATTATCATCTCTTGGCATATGATTTTGTATCCTAAATTTGGAGAAAATGAAGTTTACCAACTCTTTCTTTTAATGACAGTTAATACAATCGTTGAAGTGAAATGAGTAAATAAAATGGTGTTTCGGTGGTTGTAAGAATGTTTTCTTTTCATGTGATTGCATCATTCCTCATCAAAATTCTATTTTCGTTGCATTAGTTTTAAAATAAAGGTTTGATGATTACATTGGTAATACCCTTGGAGTTTTGAAAAGAATTTGGTTGCAATTGTTTTCTTTCATCGAAACTTTTATAAGTATTTCGGTTGAAATATGGTTTAAACAATTTGCATATTCTCATGTGATGTTTGAAATGAGGAATTGTTAAATACTTTTGGAAAGATTTTTTGTTTTATGAATCATGTTGAAAATTTTAGCATATTTTGTTGTGCTTTATGTTCTTGTATGAGAGAGTTCTAGTGGCTTATTCTATGCATTTGTAACATGAGTTGTCTAATGTGGTGTTTTTGGAAAAAGAAAATAGTGGAATATTGCTTTATTTTCATGATGAGAAGCAAGTTGTTGTCAAGAGAAGGAAAGATTGAGAATTTTGGTAGAGTGATAAAGTGTATGAATTTTGAAAAAGGAAAATGTGTGTATATTTTGGAGAAGCAAAGTATGTATTTTGGAAAACAAAATGTATAAAAGTATGTGTATTCTGAAAAGTGTGTGAGTGATTGAATAGTTAAGTGTAGGGATTGTGAAAATGAAGTGTATGCATATTTAGAAAAGTGAAAGGTATGAATTGTAAAAGTGGAGTGCATATGTAGAAAGATTTTTGGAAGTGTGTGAGTTTTGAAAAAGCAAAAGTGAATTCGTGTGTCTTGGAAAGAGTGATGTGATTAAGTTGTATGTGTTTTTTTTTTTGAAGGGTGATTTGTGATAAAAGTGTAGATTTTTGAAGATTGATGATTGGGAAATATGAAAGGTAAAGTATATGATTTTTAGGGAAATGTATATATATGTGCTAGAGAAAGTGTTGTGTTGAAAAGTAGTTTGTTGGGTGTTTATTTAAAAATGAAATGTATTTGCAATCATGGAAGAAATAAATGATGGGTAATGTGTGAGAATGGTGTTTGTATGAATTTTTGGAAAATGATGTGAAAAGTGGGATAAGTGAAGAGAAAGGTTGAATTGTGAGATTAAGATATGGGTGAGTGTGGAAGAGTTTATGTTGAAGAATAAAGTGTTTGGAAGAATGAAAATTAAAAGTTAGATTTTTAAGAAGCAAAAGTGTGTGATAATAAAAAAGTATATATATATAATTTGAGAGATAAGACTTGTGTGTTGAAAGAAGTACAGAAATGAAGCGTTCAAAAGTAAAGTTAACAGTGCTGGAGTTTAAGCCCGAAGAAAGGTACGTCATTTATTTTTAGTAAATTTCAATTATTTTATTATTATTTATTAAAATTACATCTAATCCCTATTTTTCCCTATTTTCTTCTCTTGATTTGCAAGAACTACGAGGAACGGTACCGGTCGAAGGAACAAAAGGATAAGGAGCTAAAGGCGTCAGTCGCCTCTATCCAACCGGGTAAGAGGTGCTACGGGCGGAACCACCGGGTCGTAGCCCCTGGTGACTGTGAGTATTCTAAACTTAGAAAACCATTAGGGGCCCCTTGATGTGGTTTGTGCAAACCCTTATCCTTTAGAACCCTATAGTAACTTAAATTTAATTAAGATTACTTTTTTATTTTATTTTAGATCCTTAAACTCCTTTTACATACGCGAAAAGTCCTAAGGGTTAGTAATAATAAAAATTTTACCCTATACAAAAATAGTGACACTTAAGGACAAAAATTAAGGACTGAGTCTTAGAAAATCTAGACTTAGGATGCATGCACACTTCAGGATAGAAAAATATAACATAGAAAATTTAGTGACACCTCACCTTGGAATTAGTGAATATTTTTAAATTAAAATTCAATCAATTAGAAAACTTTAGCCAATAAATGACTTAGGATATATCAAAACCTCACAGCCTATTGCACACACTTAAATTTGTTTGTTAGGAAAACCGACTCTAGTTTTAGGTTAGGCGTTTATTTTCTTATTGCTGTGTGTCGGGCTTTTTCTCTGCTTTCATTGCATGCTGATTGTAAAATTATTGGTGTGTTTGTTTACTTAATTTTACTGTACTCTGTGATGTGATTTGATTGACGATTAGATTACCCATAGGTTAGGAGCGATTTGGTTGTTATAAAATTTTCTGCAGGTGGTCACACTCATGCAGGGAAGTAAAAAGGGGGCTAATTAATTAATAATCATATAAATGCAATAGGTGCTTCAGCTACTTAGCCCCCAAGTAAGAAGGAGTGTGGCCAAGTGTGGCTAATTGATTCAATTTAAATGCATATATATAACTTCTTGGGATGATTTTTGCTTAGGATAACCCTGCAGGTGGTCTAGATTTTCTTTCTTTTTCTGTGAAATGTAATGTAAATGTATTTGAAAATTATCATAAATGTGAAAGTGATTTTGAAAGTGGGATATTACAATTAATTTGGATTCCAAAGAAAGGAGAATATACCTTAAAGGATTATTTTCTTTTATTTGGAAAGACAAATTAGGATGATTCAATATCCAAATAGAAAAGAAAATGCCCCTCTTAGGGATGAGTTTCTTTTCATTTGGATATCCAAAACCTGGCGGACCCGAGAAGCTCGTAGAAGAAGAAAAGACAGAACGTGAAGATTGAAGAAAGAACATGAAGAAATAAAGATTCAAAGAACAGTATATCCCAGTTCAAAACTCACTTGCGTCATTCTTAGGATTAGAATCCAGGTTTGTTATCAGTGTTGCCCGGCCACTTTACTTTTTGTACAAATTCTGGGTGAAATTATTTGGACATTGGACATTGGACATTGGATATTATATTTTGGATTATTTAAAATTGATTGTTTACATTATTTGTGCAGAAGCTTTTTTTAGGACTCTTGCATGTCGTGTTTTGTTTTAGCCTGGATACGAATCGGAGTGTTTTTTTTTTTCGTAAGGGTACACTTAAAATTCTTTTACTTGTAATTAAAAATAAAAAATTTTTAAGGCTCACATAGTATATCTAACGATCTAAGAAGTAAGATCGGGATCGCTGAGAGTCAGCATAAGCTTATTATTACTTTCTCTTCCTTGTTAGGCACCTCCCCGCCTGCGAGTTCTGGCAGACCACTTGACCTATGAGGGTGCAGTTCTGTCAAGGGAAAGTTGTGCAATCTCTAGGGAAAAAACCTATTTTCTAAGCCTAATTTTAAAACTACTTCATATTCATTTTATGCATTCGAGTCAATTAGCATGCATTGCATTAGATACAAATTAAAAAGACTTTAAAATATTAATTGCATTTCTAGACATTTTTTACCCTACATAAGTTGAGGGGCCAATTAGGGTCTGTCTTAGATGTCGGCCCCCAATTCATTAAAACCTAAACAACATCCCTACCCATCTTTCATAAGAGACTGAACACATGGTTTTAAAGCGCCTAGGTGGTTAGTTGGCTCCCTAATCCAGGCCAAGGTAAGTCCAGATTTGCACTTCATTAGTTAGGTTCGGGTCGCTACTTTGTAGTACCCAAATTATATTTAGGTTCTGAGGCAGATTCTTTTTAGATCTTAAGTCCTCACCCTCCGGGAATATAAATCCCAAATTTCTAATAAAATGTCAACTTAAATATAAAACTTTCTCCTAAAATGTAAAGCCCAACATATGATAGATTGAGGTTGTCTCTGGGCTTCTCAGAATCCGACACCTCCTACTTTTCATCCTTTGACTCGCTAATAAATGTTCAACATTGAGCTTTCACCTTGGAAAATTCCTACTTCTGTTCCTTGTCTTTTACTTTGTAGTCAAAGGGTATGAAATCACTGCTTTAATCGAGAATTTTCTTAGGAGCATTCATTCTAAGATGTAATTAACTATAGGTGCTTGCTCCTATAGGGATTTGAGAACCTCAGACTAAAATAAACTTTATTTTATTCCTATAAAACAAGGGAAGAATCTTTGGGAACGTAGATATTTTTAAAACCTCATTTCTAATTTTGAATAAACTTCTAAAAATGTTATTATTATCTTTTCAGATAATATAATATTATACTTGTTATATTCAATTTTAGAAATGATAAATTTTATAAAACTCATTCTCACTTTTGGATATCTTGAAGAATGTTTTGTTCATCTTTTAAGATGATATAATATTCTTCTTGCCATATCTAAATAAAAGAATGAATAAAATTTTTTCAAAAACTGTATTTCTATCTTTTAACATATTCTATAGAATTTCATGTTCATCTTTTGAGATGATATGTTATTCTTTGAACTATGTTCGATTATAGAAATATCAATTTTCAAAATCCTATTCTTATATTGAATCCATTGTAGAATATTGTGTCAATCTCATGAAATTGTACTTTATTCTCAATGCAGTATTCAATTACAAAATAAGAAAAATCAAAATCTGTGTGATGACACACAATTTTTCCCACCACTTTCTACATCATGGCTCATAGAGAATTCAATACTGCAGACCTAATTTTTTGATACATTGATCACTTAACCACAATCCGTGATCCAGGTCACAAGAGGAAACCCAATCTAGCCTTAGGACACATCATAGTCTTTGTCCTTTAAACCAAATACCAACTTCAGTATCCTATTCCACAAAACCTCCCAACTCCCTTCTACTCAAACAGTTCCTTCAGTACCCTTCACAGTACTCATCTCCACCCTGAGGAACCTCGGGGGGCTAGAGAGGAGGAGGCTCCCGCTCCCGCTCCCTTTCCTAACCCTGTTCCCCTCCACCACCACTCATTGGTTGATCAGTTGATTGAGAGGTTTGATCGATGGGAGACCCGCTTTGACGCCCATGTTGCTGTACAGGAGCAGCAACACTCTGAGGACATTGCCCGTTACGAGCAGCACCGCACTGAGGATTTAGCCCGATTTGACAGTTTCTTTACTCACCAGTAGCAGCAGCATGACCAGGACATCGCCTGGTTCAATGCTCAGTTTACCACGCTTGCCAGCTATCAGAGCACTTTCATATGTGTGATGTAGGAGTGTGAGGGTTTTTCAGATGGTTGATCTGAGCAAGCTTCTAACTTATTTCCTCCAAGTGTCTTGGTTAGATTCAGTTCTAGCAAGAAGAAAATCAGCCAGAAGATGATTGAGACTATGTTCCTTCACTAGGAGGGTGAAAAATGATAATTAGGTTCTCTACCTTCACCTGGAGGGTGAAAAATTGGGATTACCAATAATTAATTTATATTGGGATCGTTGGAGTAATCTCATTGAGCCACTCAATTTGACTACAAGCATGCGATATTTTGATATCTAGGATTTATAAATTTAATGTTTTGGAACTTCTAAATATATTTTAAGCTTATGACTTCAGGTTTTTTGGTCTTGTATTGGGTTTACTTTGATGTCGATGATTTTGTCTCACTAAGACATTCAATTCTATTATAATTTTGTTGAATTTTATCAACGGATGATCACCAAATTTAATTTTCAAATTTTTTTTTTTTGTAGATGCCAAATGCATTAAATGAAAAAAATGAAATTATCCTAGATACAAATGACTAGTTGATATCACACCTATCAACAACCTCCACTAATAGACATAAAACTAGGAGGCACATTATTACAAGTGAGATCATCCAAAATAAAATTTCCATCTAAAGCTAAACTAGCATAACAATGTGCCAACGTATTAGCATTCTTATAACAAAAATAAAAAATGACTGGACCAAATTCTTCACAATCAATTTCCCGTTGGCTCCCATCAAACTTTCCTGCTGATTTTTGAAGATGCTTGATGACATTAAAATTATCACCTTCTATGATAATCCCTTTGGCTTCCATCATGCAATCTTTGATAACCACCTTTAAGTGTTGAAAAGCAGCAAGTTCCAAAGTTCCTATATTCCAATGAGATCATTTAATGTCAAAAGATTAGAGGAACCTTCCTGTATGATCTCTAAACACACCACCAATACCTGCCGTATACGACTATGACAAAGTTGCATCAAAGTTGAATTTAATCCACTTGGGGGGCGGGGGGTGCCAAAATTGATCAGCCGAAGCTGGTTAGTACCCCAGATTCTCAAGACTAGACTAAAATTCAGAGCATTGGAAGCCAAACTGATAGCATTGGAAGCAATGAAACTAGCACTTAACTCTTCATCTACATGCTTAATTCGGTTCCTTCTTTTCCATGAGATAAAAGCCATTGAACAATACAAATTACCAATGAATTTATTATTACCAGATAAAACTTTCATATCTGAAATGCACTGAATTAATGAAGAGAAGGTTGGAATATTAAATCCCCACTTATTCCGTAAAACTGTAACCGAACTAACCAATGAGCAATTCCCAACTATATGATTGAGATTTTCAGCTTCCAAACAACCCCTAGGACAAGAGTTGTTATTTAACAATCTTCTATAGAATAAAAATTCATTGGTTGGTAAGGCATTATTGAGAAAATGCCACCAAAAGCATTCAACCTGCGGAGAAAGATTCAAATCCTTAATCCATTTGTAATACTCCTCATCAACTTCATTGTTATCAGCCAACAAAGCTGATAATGAATTTCTGCACAATTTTAGAATCAGTTCCAACTAATCATTGCAGCTATTATATATCTGAATTTGAGAAATGCAATCCACCATACTTTGTCCAAACATCCCCTTAACATTGATAAACTCCAATTCCCCTCCTCTATAAATTCCCATAGTTTTGGAAATTCATCATCAAAACCAGGAAACGCAATGAATGTAGGCCGTTTTTCAAGACTTTTAAAAAAGATCCAAACATCTTTCATAATGTCAATAGAAGTTCCGGAACCAATTTTCCATCCCACTAGTGATTTGAGAGCTTCCATCCCACTCAGGAGAATTTTCCATGTAATTAAGCTGTTATTCTTGATTTCATCATTCCAGATACTCCCATATTTAGCCATAATAGATCTGTTTAATAAAGAATGAGGATTCTTAAAGAAGCTCCTAGCGAATTTGGCTCTAAGGGATCTCAAAACTGAGATAGCATAATGCAGTCCCCTTCCACCTTTAGAAATTGGTTTACACAGTTCATCCCATGAAAGATAATGCATTCCTTGAATACCTCCAGGTTTATTCCATATAAAGTCTCTACAAAGCTTGTCAATTTTCCTCAAAATGTTCAATGGGACTAAAGAATGAGACACAAAAAATACAGGAATAGCTTGTAGCACAGTTTTTACCAAAGCAATTGGTCCAGCTAGTGAGATGAATTTATTGCCCCAAACATTGAGTTTGCCTTAAATTTTCTCAATAATGCTAAGGAAATTAGAGGACAACATCCTTCTAAAGGCCATCTTAATTCTAAGATAATAAATTCTTTGGCTTCTTTGAATTTGAAAAGTTTTATAATTTTTTTCCTGTCACTTCTCCCAACCAATTTCCCGAACAGAACATTAGATTTTTCTTTATTAACATCTTGTCCCATCCATAAACATAAATTAGAAATAATTTTCCTAATCCTTCTCGACAGACCTAGCTTAGCTTCCGAAAATAATAGAATATCATCAGCATACATCAAATTATTAATCCTAGGAGCATTAGGAGCTACTTTAACTCCCAAATCCTTCCCATTTTTGTGAAATTCATCAGGCATCAATTGAGAGTAAAGAAGAAAAATATAAGGAGATAGTGGGAACACTTGACGAAGCCCGCTTTTAGCTTCAATCCAATCTTATGGCTTAAGATTTGTGCTAAATAAAATAAATTTTTGGTGACTAATAAGTATAAATATTATATTATTTATATGTGTTATATTTTTTTAAAGAAATGGGATATTTTAGTTATTTTATATAGTAAAAATACATAAAAGGGATAAAATTTTAAGTTTCATATAGTTCCACGGCATCAGAACAAACAACATCGCAACGCCATCAAAGACATCGTTAGAGTGGTAGAATATTAAAATTCTAGTATAAACATTTCTATCAGATAGCGCTATAATGGAAAATATTCAGCTTCGTAGTGCCATGCTCTTGTCATTCAGTGTCGTAGTGTCTTACGCTCTCCTCCCTACCCAAATTTCTTATAACAACTCAAGGATAGGACTTATTAGTGAAGCTACAGGACTTTTTACTATGTATTTTATCCACATCATTAAGCACTAAATTTAAACATGAACAATAACTCTACAATGTTAGTTAATTTGTTTTTTGTAGCAACGTTTATCTTTAAGCACCGTAACACCGGATGCCTACTTAGTGTTTTTCTATAAATAATCACCATGTTATATTTGTACTAAAGTTCATTCACCAAGATAATGTCAATATAATCAAAGTACTTCTTTGAATTTTCGTTAGAGTGGAAACTAAATAAATTTTGAGAACTACTTGATACCATCTTTAGAGAGTTTGGCTTGTTTTTTTGGAAGAAAATCTATAAGAAAAGGGAAGTAATGTATAGGAGATACATTAAACTATTCTAGTGATATCTATTTCTTTTATTTTCTTTTTATCATGTTATTAGTGAAAAAGAGTTTGTTTTTATTTTACTCCATGTCTGGCTAAATTCTATAGTATTTTATTGATTATCTAAATATCATATATAGTAATAATGAGTTCTCTTATTCCATAAATGATTAAAATGATTTTTTAAATATTATCATATCATAATTTAGTATACATAGTGGTCATATGTGTAGTTAAAATTAGGTGTAATGTGTAGCCTAAATGGAGGGAAACAAGTATAACCAGGAATTTTCAATTAGTATATGTATGCCTAGGCATAGGGTATGAAATATATTAAATTCATAAAGAGATTATATAACCATAGAAAGTCAATGGACACCCTTTTTTCCTATAAGGTCGATAGAGATCTAGTATTGCATATACATAGTTGTTGATAATTATTATTATTATTATATTAAGCATTAGTTGTTGATTGTTAAAAAGTATACTTACTCACGAGTTCAACACTCATCTTTATCACTTTAATATTTGATTTAGTGAGTATACTTGAATTTATTAAGTGGGGTTTACTAATTTATATAAAATAAAACCTAAGCATTGTTTATGGGAGATAGATCCTTAATCCTTCATTGTCATAGTTATAATTTATATTTATGCACAGCCCCCATTAAGATTTTTGTGCCATTTCCAGGGAAGTAATTCACCTTTTCAAAAACATTTATTATATTATTGAATTAATTACATAATTAGATGTTCTTTTTATTATTATTAACTTTTCTTTGATCCTGAATTATATATTCTAATTTATTTTTGTTGCATGCTTCATAATTATAGAAAGGAATTATTATCATTTGATCCTAAAATTGAGGGAACCTTCTCTAAAATTAGAAAAACAAAAAAGATATTTAAAATAGATGAACTCGAGTAAGATTAAAATCATTATAGAACTTTTAAGGATTAAGCAAACCCTTTAGTAAAAAATAAAATCTAATAATTTTGAATTAAATCAACTATTGTTTTTTCAAAACTCTTAGAACTATATTGTTTGATTATGCTATTAGACTTAGATTGTTTCTCTTTTCTCAAAGTGGTTAAGGTAAAATGTAGTTGAACTCTTTATCCTCATGCTTTATAACCACTTAGAATTAATTAGCCGTTAGGTTTTTAGCTAAAATTGTTTCACCTCCAAAAATTGTCAAACTTAAAAATGATATAACTTTCTTTACTCAATTTGAATGAGAATCCATCTATGGGAGTTGTGAAAGATTTAAGAAAATTCTTAAAAAATATAGGTTTCATATATTATTTGTTTGATTGATTTTTCAAATATTTTATAATGTATTAGTAGGATATCTTAGAGCTATAATTGATGATGTAGCTTGAGGATCATTAATGTCTAAGCTATTTGAGAAATCATATAAATTAATAGAGAAAATTGTATCAATAACTTTCAATGTCCTACTAACATGATAAATATTTAAAAAAGAAAACATGGAATTTATGAATCAGAAGCTTTATCAATTTTTACTGCACATGTTACATCAATTTAAAAAAAGTTTAGTTCAGTAGAAACAAATTCAAGAATATGAACTCAGACCTCAGGGGATCAAAATTTAATTGAAGATAATCATATGCAAGGGATGGAACATATTAATATAATTGGAAGATAAAATAATTCCCATTCAAATACATATAATTCAAGTTAGTGGAAACATCCTAATTTTAATTTGTCAAATAATATGGGTGCTTGAAAATAATGAACCAAAGAGTAGAATAATTAGGGAGTAAATTTGAAGACTTCACTACAACCTTATGTTAATTCTAGACTTATAAATCCTCTAGGATTTAATCAAAAAAATCAATTTAAAAATAAGAAAATAGAATTGGAGGGGTTTGTTATGCAGTTAGAAACAGAATTGCAAAATCAAGCTGCTTCTATCAAAATTTTGGAAATCCAAATAAATTAACTTGTAATTTAAATAAGTAGTAGACCACTTGGATATTTATCTAGTAATACCAAAATGAATCTGAAAGAAAAGAAAAGGATCTTAATGGAAGTCATTTGAAGAATGGAACAATACACCACTGCCAAATTGAATAATCTAAGTAATGCTTGGCTATAGACTATAAATATACCGATTTGTTGTAGGCATCCCACCTAGTATGATATGCATGGTGCTTAGTGCAGTAGTTATCCTATATAAAATGTTATGTATGTTATGTTTTGTTATGTTCTATTAACATATATTTTTATGCATCTTTTATCATTTATTTGAAAAAATGTGTAGTGTTAACTGTTCTTTGTGTTTCTTTTAATTATATTTCGTTTAAATAGCACATGTTTATTATAATTATATTTTATTTTTTGAATATTTAACTAACCTTAGTAAAAATGATAATAAAAAATTATGTAACATTAGGTAATAATAAAAATCTATATTATAGTTTAAATGAACACTATATATACATCTTTTTTTTTTAAGAAACTGCCAAAAGCATTTTATTAAGAACAAACTACAAACAACTAAATTCCTCCTTTAACAAACCTAAAAAAAAGGAGGAATTTTTTTACAATTGAGATTATCCAAAAAAAAAACATAAGAAAGAGCTAATCTTGCTAAAAAAATGAAATAAAACTTGGTTAAAATCATTAAGAAAGAGTAATTCCTTAGGATCTAAACTCTCCATCTCAATATCCAATTTATTCACAAATTTCTGAAAGAATTTGATAACATTAAAGTTATCACCTTCAATGATAGTTGCAACAGTTTCATGCATCCAATCTTAAATAAATTTACTGAGAGAGATAACAGAGAGAATATCAACTTGAGAACAATCCCAATGCGATAGGCTTACCCCAAAAGCACATTGAAATCTTCCTTTACAGTATCTAAAAATTCGTCCAATACCCACCTTGTTAGAAGTCATTAAAGATGCATCTAAGTTGACTTTAAACCATCAAGGAGGAGGAGGATACCAAGAAATTTGAGACAACTCACCAAGCTGATTGATATCCCATATCTCCCAAACGTGCTCAAGCCGAAAAGAGTAGATGCATTACTAATAGCATTGACAGCCATATGAGAAACACAATCTTTTGACCCACCGTGAACTATTTTGTTCCTGTTATTCCAATAAAGAAATAATACAGGTTTCCCTTAAAAGGATTATACAAAGAACAATGCTGAAAAAAAAATTAAAAACTCCTCAAAAGAAAAAAAATTTTGGAAAATGAAATCCCCATTTAGTAAGAATATTTAACACCTGAATGAGTTTTCCACACTGAACTGCAACATGAAGCACATCTTCCATGAAAACACAACCCATCAGACACCCATCAAATTATGCCTACCACCTATAACAAAAAAAGTATTAGATAGAATAGCATCTCTCTTCAAAAACCACCAAAATAATTCAACTCGAGGTCTAAGTTTGATTTTCTTCAGCCAACCAAAATGATCATCATCAGCTGCATCCGTAAATAATACCTTTGTTGCAAGCACAATTACGGTTTTGCCAGAACACTTAAATTCCAATTCCACTTCATCTTTTAGTAAGTTAACATTTGTTGGTATCTCAAGAATAATCTCCACTAATTGAATGCCAAACCTCTGCTTCTTTTTTTTAATATTCCAAACACTATTAGTAATGAAGACCGAAAGAAAATCCTCTAGAGGAAGAAAATTATCTACAAAAGTTGGCCACTTGTCTATGCTTCTATCCAAGATCCATATGTATTTAATTGTGCTGATCTTCACACCTAAAGCTATCTTCCACTTTACCAAGGGTTGTAAAAATTTTTCTCCATATAAAATAATTTTTTCATGCAGAAGATTGGTTATTTTCCTTATCAACATTCTAATTATCTTCTCCATATTTAGCAATCAATGATCTGTTAAGAAGTGTGTTTTGTTTGGAAATTAAGCTTCAAGCAAATTTAGCTCTCAATCGACCAATCCTATCAACAACTGACTGCAAACCCCAACATATTTTTGTCTTAGGCATGCACATAACATTCCAAGCAATATAATGAATACCAAAATGACAATCATTTTTATGCCACAAATAATTCCTACACATTTTATCAAAATCATTCAAAAGCCTCATTGGGACTAATGAATGAGCTGACAAAAATAAAGGGAGTGAAAGAAAAGACTATTTTAGCAAAGTTAACTTCTAGGCTAGAGTGATAAGTCTATTTAAATATTCAATTTATTCGCAGCTTTCTCAATCATATTTTGAAAATCTAAATAAACTTTTCACCTAAACACCATTTTCACTCCATGATACTTGATCTCATTTACCATTATGAAGCACATTTTCTTTGCCAATTTTCTATACATTCTCCTCTTTACAGATTTACCAAACATGGTAGACGATTTGAAAAAAATAATCTTATGCCCCGTCCACTTGCAATAATCATAGATAATTACCTTAACTTTCTTCAAACTCTTCCAATTAGCTTCAGAAAAAACAACAACATCATATGCATACATAAAATGTGAAATCAATGGAGCAGTTGGAGCCACTTTAATTCCCACACTCCTACCTCTTTGATCAAAAGAATCAGATAAAAGTTGAGAGCACATGATAAAAAGGTAAGGAGAAAGTGGACAACCTTGTCTAAATCCACTTTTAGCCTCAATCCAAGAAGAATTTACTCCATTGACCATAATAGAGAACTTCGGGTTCATCACACATTCTGTTATTAGACTTGAGAAATTTTTTGGAAAATTTACATTATCAAGCACATGATTTAAAGTACCCCAAGTCATACTATTCTAAGCTTGTTCCATTTTGATTTTCAATGCCATAAAACCCTTCTTAGATTTGGAATATCTCATTTTATAAAAAATTTCTTGAGCTAGTAGAATATGATCAAATATAGACCGTCTTTTAATAAAAGCATACTAAACTTCAAAAATGATCCTTGGGAGTAAATAGTTAACCCTGTTCAATAAAATCCTTGCCATTACTTTGTATATTGAATTAAAAAGACTAATTGGATGATAATTAGAAGGGAAACAAGGATTTTTAATGTTAGGAATAAAAAACACACTAGTTTCTTTCCAACACTGACACATATTTCCATGAATGAAAAAAGAATTTATAACATTCCACACATCATTATTGATAATTGACCAATAATTTTTAATAAAAGAATAAGTAATTCTATCATTACTTGGAGACTTATTATCCTCCAAATGCTTTACCTCCACCTCCAATTCTTCTTTGGAAAATTCCTTATTCAGCAAATTGTTATCATATTCTATAATCTTCAAAGAAGTAGTAGGTCAATCATCCAAGCTACAGTGGCGTTCCATCCACTTATCTTTAAAAAAATGAAAGAAAATTTCTTCCATCTTCTCTTTGACTTCAATCAAAGTTCCCTTGCAATTTCTCACTTTATTTATCCAGTTGCCACTTCTCCTTACCGTCACATATGAATTAAAGAATTTTGAATTGGCATCACTAGTTTTCATCCATAGAACTTTCGATCTCTTCTTCCACCATGTACAAAGCCGACCAAGAATGGAGTTAAGCTCACCTAATTTAGATTTCAACAAGAGTAGATTATTATCCAAAATTCCATTACCATTAACCTCTTCCTCTTACAACTTTAATATTTCCACTTTAATCTTATTCTTCAATTCAAATAAACTCTTATGCATTGCTTTACTCCAAAAAAAGTAATGCTTTTAAAGATCTATTAAACTTTTTATTTAAAACCTCCACCTCATCACCATAAACAGGTTTCTTCCAAGAATCTGCAACAATAGCATAAGAAGCAGGATAAGTAAACCACACATCTTCATACCTCAATGTTCTATTTTTTTTTCTAAATGCCAGCATAAAGTATCTTCAACATTATATGGAAACGATCTAATGACATTCTTTCCAAAGCCTCACAACTGGCAAATTCAAAATTTTCAAGGCAGGAGAGTTTATAAGGCATCGATCCAATATTTTTAAAATTCTTGTTCCACCACTTTTATTATAACTCCAAATGTATCTAGGCCCAACAATATCAACCTCATGAAACTCACAATTCATCATAAATGAAAGTATATCTTGAGTACCATGAGAAAAAAAACCTCTTACCTCCCCTCTTCTCATCTTGAGAAAGAATACAATTGAAGTCCTCTCCCACAATCGAAGTGAAAGGTTTCACTGATAAAGCCTCTAAACTACTCCATAATCTCCTTTTTTCATAAATAGCACTGCTCCTGTAAATCGTAGCTACTAACCAAATTCCTTTACCTCTTATATTAAGTTCTCCAACCATAACCTGAGAAGACGTCTCCACAACTGAAAAAGATGCTACATCTATTCTCCAGCAAACCATAATTCAATCAGAAAGCCCTTCCCCTTCTGATGGAAGAAGAAATAAATACCAATTATCCCCAATAAACTTCTTGAATTACAAAACATCCATAGATGAAATCTTAGTTTCTAACGAGCCAACAAAAAAAGAATTATACTCATCCACAATTTCCTTCAAGTATTAACAGGCTTCTCTCTGAAAGAGCTCAGATGGCACTTGAAAGTTCGTTAGGGATGTTAAGCCCTATAGAACTGACCCAAAGCTAATTTAAAAGAGAGAGGTGAATTGAAAAACTTTAAAACCAAAGATAAAACAAAAACCAATATCACCACATAGAAAACCAACGATGCGAAAATTAAAGTGCGGAAGTAATAAAGAAAGAACACACCAGATTTATAGTGGTTCGGTCAAACATTGACCTACGTCCACTCCTTGGAGGCACCCTCCAAGTATTTCACTAAAATTGTGACTCTCCTTTAGCCCTCACAGCTAGGTGGAGAAGCCCTTACAAAATCACATCCACCTTCCCCGATGCGGCGGAGTCGCCGGGTCCTTTGACACCAAAGAGATCTTCTTCTTTGGTGAACTTACCTCGAGATAAGCCTTGAATCCAATGGTACTAAGGTGTGAGTTCGCCGGAGCAACCGTGTGGATCCCCCACCACACTCCCTTGAGTTCCTTCCCCTCACAGGATCTTCTCCCTCTCAAACTCCACCCTTTCCTCTCTCCCTTTCAAGCTCTCTCTTCAAGTTTCCCCCACAAGAACGAAGCTATAATGGCTACCAAAGACACTTACAAAGTGCCTTGCCATAGCTTAAAAAGAAGCTCTCAAAATGAGCTCATTAATGCAAGTTGCCGCCATTATCGTCCAGGATGATAGCCAAATCGTCCTGGCCGATTAGTTCAAATATGAGAAAAATCATCCTGAATATCGCCCTGAAGTGAAGCTGGACTATGTCTAATCGTCCCGGACGATCTTGCGATCGGCCTGGATGAAATCCCCATTAATTGCTTTCCAAAACTGCGTGAGAAATTTTGGAAAAATTGACCTGGATCGGCTAGGATGATATTTTATAGTCCAGGCCGATATACCAGGACGATATCCAAAAATAAGATTTTCCTAAGTAGATATGGCGACAGATTCTTGCTAAATTGAGCTGATCATCCTGGCCGATAATAAATCATCCAGGACGATGTGTTTTGAAAAAAGATGGCTACTTTAATGAGGATGCCCTAATTAGGATTTCTACTTTTTCCAGATCGTCCAGGACGATATAAATATCGTCTCGGACGATGTTACCAAAAATAGAAATCTTTTAGGGCACAACAGAAAATCTTCCAAGTTACAAATCATCAGATACCACACCAAATACAACAGACTCAAAAAAGGAAAAAGATTACAAACTGACACTGACCTAGTCTACCCAATCTTGAGCTGGTTCTAGATTGCAGTCTGATCGTGTGGACCTGAAACGTTAGCATATAAGGCAATCATAGAGAAATAAGGAATGTTTGCTATCATCAAAATTATAAATCCGTAACAATCTCCCCCTTTTTGATGATGGCAAAACATTTCAATTTGAATTTTCATAAAAGTAAATCCTCCTAATCTCCCCCTCACTAGAATAAATCCTTTTTAAAAAAATAGGGGAGATAAAAAAAATAGGGGAGATAAAAAAATTTTTTGTTGTTTTTAATTTTAAGATACAAACACAAAACAGTACAAAAATTCAACAATATGTTCTCCCCCTTTGATATTATCAAAAAAAGAGGAGGCACAAAAAAAAATTTAACAAACAAAAAAACGTTTCTGATCAAGTGAAAAAACAAAAATATTCTTAAAATGAGAAAGTTACCTCTTAGTTTTAATCAAAAACTTTAGTAGAATTGAATTGACAACGCATATCCCAGTAAAGGTTAGAAATTCAAAATCCGATAATCCAAACTCAAGTTCTTTAAAAAGGCTCAAAAACTTTTTAATTCAATATCTAAATCATAAAATAAATTAGAGAAAGAAATAATCATTTTTCAAAAACTCCTTCCATAAAATATATCTAATAGAATATCATTGCACGAATTGTTGAATCAAGAATCAAAATTTTTAAAGTCAAGTATCGAAAGTATCAAGGGTTTTCTTAAGCTTTTTAAGAAGTACAAGAATGGTAAGCAATAACTTTGTGGGCTCATTTTATGCCTCTTGACAATTGGTTGGCGCACTGCGCATCTTTTGATACACTTTGTGTATTTTATATTTTTCAATTTGGCGCTTTGCGCATCTTTTATTTTTGGCATCATTGCCCAATTTTTTTTTTTTAAATGCTTCCTTTCTTAAATCTTAAAAACAAAGGAAAACCCATCTTAGTGACAAAGCAAATTTCTTGATTAAGAAAATTATGAGTTAGATTCAACAACTTGCAAAAGATTCATATGCGATAAATAAAACATAGGGAGAAAAAAAAAATTTATTTCAAAAACTAATTTAAAAAGATGAAATCGATTTTAAATAATAAGTAGGATAACCTCTTTTAAGAAATAGAGATTGAGAAAAGAAAATAATGAGTTTTCTTCTTTTGACTATTTAGAGAAGTCAAATAAAGTTTACCAAAGATTTAAAAAAAAATATAAAGTAGATTTTTCATTTTTAGAAAGGTGAGTGTGTTGGATCAAAGAAAAATATGAATAATAAAAAGGAATAAGAAAAAAGAAAAAGAAAACAAAAGAAAAACAAAAAACAAAAAAAAAAAAAAAAACAAATAGCCCTTTTTAACCATTATCTCTTTCCTGGTCCGATTCTTCAGACACCATGTCTGCCCTTGAGATTTTGTGTTTTTCATTATTTTCCCAATTAAACTTTAGCTTTGCCTTGCCCTTTTCTTTTGCAGGGAGAATTCTTACATTAGGGCACGTATTCTTCATATGTCCAGGTTTCCTACATCGAAAGAAAATAATGTCAGAGGAAATATGGACATCCTTACCACTTTTACCTTTCTTCCACTTTTGCTTATGCATTGGTGAGCTTTGTGATTTGCTTGACAATTCATTTCTATCGTCACCAACTAAGCTTCCTCTTTTCGTATCTTCAACTTTTAGAACGATCGTTTCACCTGCATCCAAAAGTCTTTGACCCAACCCTTGCTCGTAGGCAATGAGTGAGCCAATTAAATTATCAATAGAATAATCATTCAAATCTTTTGATTCACAAATAGTAACAACTTTAGCATCGAATTTTTCAAGTAAACAATGAAGAATTTTGTTAACTTTTTCAAAATTTTAAAAATCTTTTTCTAAGGCATGCAATGATGTAGTAATTTGAATAAACCTTGTATACATGTCTAAAATTGTTTCAAAAAGTTTCATAGAAAACATTTTAAAATCATGCATTAAAATATTCAACTTTGATTGCTTGATTTCATTAGAGCCTTCGTATATGGTATGAAATTTATCCCAAACTTCCTTACCAGTAGTGCACATGAAAATTAACAAAAAATCATCAGAATTTAAAGCACAGAAAAAACAATTTAAAGATTTTACATTTAATTGAGCATCCATTCGTTCATCCATATTCCATTGATTAAAAGGAATATCAGTTTTAATTCCATTAACAATACGTGATGGTGATGAATAACCAGTTAAAATCATATGCCACATACGAAAATCAATTGATTGCAAAAATGTAGACATGTGAATTTTCTAAAAATCAAATGTATTATTTTCAAATAATGGTGGTCTAGTGATTGAATATCCTTCCGCAAAAATACGATTAGAAATATTAGCCATGGATTGAAATTCAAAAGTTTTTAAAAACTTATTTTATGAAAACCGGTCTGATACCACTTGAAAGAGCTCAGATGGCACTTGAAAGTTTGTTAGGGATGTTAAGCCCTATAGAACTGGCCCAAAACTAATTTAAAAGAGAGAGGTGAATTGGAAAACTTTAAAACCAAAGATAAAACTAAAACCAAAATCACCACATAGAAAACCAACGATGTGGAAATTAAAGTGCGGAAGTAATAAAGAAAGAACACACCGGATTTATAGTGGTTCGGTCAAACCTTGACCTACGTCCACTCCTTGGAGGCACCCTCCAAGTATTGCACTAAAATCGTGACTCTCCTTTAGCCCCCACAGCTAGGCGGAGAAGCCCTTACAAAATTACTTCCACCTTCCCCGGTGTGGCGGAATCGTCAGGTCCTTTGACACCAAAGAGATCTTCTTTTTTGGTGAACTTACCTTGAGACAAGCCTTGAATCCGATGGTACTAAGGTGCGAGTTTGCCGGAGCAACCGTGTGGATCCCCCACCACACTCCCTTGAGTTCCTCCCCCTCACATGATCTTCTCCCTCTCAAACTCCATCCTTTCCTCTCTCCCTTTTAAGCTCTCTCTTTAAGTTTCCCCCACAAGAACGATGCTACAATGGCTGCCAAAGACACTTACAAAGTGCCTTGCCATAGCTTAAAAAGAAGCTCTCAAAATGAGCTCATTAATGTAAGTTGCTGCCATTATCGTCCAGGACGATAGCCAAATCGTCCTGACCGATTAGTTTAAATATGAGGAAAATTGTCCTGAATATCGCCCTGAAATGAAGCTGTACGATGTCTAATCGTCCCGGACGATCTTGCGATCGGCCTGGACGAAATCCTCATTAATTGCTTTCCAAAACTGCCTGAGAAATTTTGGAAAAACTAACTTGGATCGGCCAGGATGATATTTTATAGTCCAGGCCGATATACAGGACGATATCCAAAAATAAGATTTTCCTAAGTAGATATGGCGGCAGATTCTTGCTGAATTGAGCCGATCGTCCTGACCGATAAAACATCGTCTAGGATGATGTGTTTTGCAAAAAGACGGCTGCTTTAATGAGGATGCCCTAATTAGGATTTCTACTTTTGTTAGATCGTCCGGGACGATATAAATATCGTCCCGAACGATGTTACCAAAAATAGAAATCTTTTAGGGCACAACAGAAAATCTTCCAAGTTACAAATCATCAGATACCACACCAAATACAACAGACTCAAGAAAGGAAAAAGATTACAAACTGACACAGACCTAGTCTACCCAATCTTGCTGGTTCCAGATTGCAGTCTGATCATGTGGACCTGAAATGTTAGCACATAAGGCAATCGTAGAGAAATAAGGAATGTTTGTTATCATCAAAATTATAGATCCGCAACACTCTCTTTCTTGCCCCTCTACAATTCCAAAAAATGAAAGATGCCATTTAATATTAAAAGTGGGATTAGTCCCACCACTCTTTTTTCTTCAGTATATCTCATTTTTTATTTTTTTAAAATCAAATTACAATTTCCAAGAGATTTCAACTCTTTTTGAAGTTTGAACTTCGTCACAACAAAAAAATTTTACACCTCCTTCTCAATTGACTTGAGTTTAACTTCTTCTTTATCACATATCTCTCCGTCCTCATTATCATTATCATGAGAAATAACCAAATCCACCAACTGATTCACATCTACATCCACCTCTTCATTTGCTAGAAGTTGAAACCTATTAACATCCATAATTAAAGGTTCCTTGCTAACAACATTCTTATTAACATTTACATCATATTGTAAATTTGTGTTGTCAACCATAGAATTATCTTACTCCATACCAACAAGATCAATATGAATTTCTTCAATAGCTTCAATCAAAACAACTTCTTGAAGTACATTAAAATACTTCACCTTAGAAACTACTACAGCACACTCTCAATTCTGCTTCTTCTTGACATAAACAGGGCCTCATTCTTTAAAGACTTCTCTTTTCTGAAATCTTCTATTGTTATTTGCACAAAATTTTCTTCTACCATAATTCATATGTATACATGGACCGTAAGAAAAGTTTTTATTATCTTCATAAATTGCCACTCTACCATTGGATCTGCCTACCTCATTAGCATTCAAAACCACTACATTAGGATAAGAATTAACCTACAACTTACACTCATTACTCAGATGCCCAATTTTTCCACAATTATAACAAAATGTGGAGATCTTCTCATATTTCAGCTTTTGAAAAAATCTACCATCCTTACCCTCCACCCAAACACCCAAAGGAAGCTTCTTATTTAGATCAACCTGAACACAAACCCTTGCAAACTCCCGTCACCCCCACTGAAACATATTTCCATCTAACAATAATGGTATTCAAACCATAGAAGCAATTCTTGAAATATTTACCTCCTCTCAGTAATAAAGAGGAAAATACAACATCCTCACCAATACAGGAGATGTCAAACCTTTTAAAGAAGTGGCTAAAAATTCAACATTTCACTTGTCAATCCCCATTATATGTCCATTCACAAACCATGGGCCACCGGATAACACATTGTCCATGGCTTCTTGTGAAAAGAATGAGCACATAACCCATCCTAACCAAAGAATAGTTAGATGGAACTTGCCAAACTGCATCCATTTTCTACGCAATTCATTCACAATCAATTGAACTTGTATATTACGGCCAACTACCTTCACAACTATTGAAAATTACAACTTCTAAGAATTAACTTTGATATTTAGTTCATACCACTTTATCGCCACACCGTCGTAAGACATAAATGATAAGTCCTTTGAAAAGTTAATCTTGATATTAGGAGGCCTACTCCATGGATTCACTGAAGTAACTTCCTGCCTTCCTTTGATAACTTTATTAACATCTTCTTGCACAAAACCAAAAACATTTAATGTGTCCTTCGAAGAATAAAGATTCTCTATTTTACTCGTATCATTCACAACACCAAATCTATTCACAAGAAGATTCATATCCAATGAGGATGCCTCTTCACCATTACTTGGTCTTTTTAATAAAGAAAAATCACACTTAGAATTAGGAGTCTTGAACATACCTTCATCATCAACTATTTTTCCTTTTCCAATCATAGGAGAAATAATCTTTTTTAGCATCAATCTTTGGTTCATGAAAAATTAGAGGACCTTCCTTAACAATAATCCTCTGAAATGGAATCAGATTAAATTTATGTATGACATGAGGATGAAGATTCTCAGTACTCTGATGGCCAGAACAGGCTGTCAAAGGGTCTCCCGTAATGAGCGAAAGAACTACCAACATAAGCGGGAAGAATCAAATTTAAAAAACAGTGAAGGATTCTCTCTCTAAAACCACGGAGCTTCTCTCTCTAAAACCATGGAGCTTTTCTTGAACACTATTTATTCTTTTTTTTTTTTTGAATAAAGATGCAAATTGCATTAATGCTAAAAAAAGGAACTAATTACAAACTACTAAAAGAAAGATAAAACTATGATAGTCCTTCCTTATCAAGTCCAAAAAGCTTGATGGAAGTTATGTATCTAAAAAGGTATCCCAATAAAAATCACCTTATAAAGCAAGATTGGCATAATAATCTACAACCTTATTACAATCTCTAGGAATGAAATTAAAAATGATATTATTAAAGATTTCCAGAAATGAGTGATCCTGCCTTATAGCTTTATTATTCTTCACTATTCTCCTCTTGATTGAATCTTGGAGCTTCCTTATGATATTTACATTGTGACCTTCAATGATTATTCCCTCATATTCACACATCCAATCTTGAATGTAATCCCCAAATGTCACTATCAATGTAAGCTCAAAAAATGTGATATCCCAATCTATCATCTTCTTGCCATAAGCACACAACATTCTCCATTTTATCGTCTCTTAACACCCCTACAATTCCTATCACATTTGATGGTAAGAATGCCGCATCTACACTCAATTAATCCAACCTTCAGGTGGGGGACACCAAGCTTTAGACAACTTTTGTTGATTGGTGTTCCAGTTCTTCTCGATTGGATCTGAATGTATAAAGATAGCATTAGATAACATTTCTACCACAATATAAGCTATCGATGGCTTTATTTTTCCATGTCTATATAGCTTCTGAAACTTCCAATTGAAGTATACTACTGAAACATAAATTCTTTCTAGACCACAATTAAAATTTCATTTGTGCTGTAGTTCCTCTATACAATTAGAGACGCTTTGGAACAACGGAACATTAAATCCCCATTGTCTCAATTTTTGTAAAATTTCCATTAGCTTGAAGCATCTTACAACCACATGTTCTATATCTTCAGTATTTTGACATCCTCTAGGACAATCTCTGTTACAAAATAATCTTCTATGGCATAACCATTCATTTGTTTGCAAAGCATCATTCAACAATCTCCACCAAAACATTTTTTTCCCTTTGGTTTACTTTTATTTTTTTCAACGAACTCGTATTACTGATATTACCTTCTTGATTTTGGTTATTTGCTTCATAAGACAATGAAGTTATTGATCTTCCTAAATTTGTACTGATTAATTCTACCTCATCTTCTTTACCTTCTTCCCCTATTTCAATCTATTGAATCAGATTTCCCATATCTTCAAAGAAATATGTGGTCAGTTTCTCTTTACTCCAGCTTCCATTTTCTTCAATTAAGAAGGCAACTTTTTTGTCATAAAGTTCATTTGCATTATAAGTAGCTGGCCAAGTATTCATTCTTCTATCAAGTATCTAATTATTATTTGTGATGTTAATTTTTTTTCCATTGTTGTCTTTCCATCTTACTATTGGTTTCAAATAATTTGTGCCATCTTTTATAATCTTCCAGGATAAAGATAAACATCTTTTCACACCTTTTTCCCAAATGGCATCCACATATTTGCTCTTCAAAATTCTGCTTAAGAGTGACTCTTGGTTCTGTAGAAACATCCAAGCTAGTCTAGCTCTCAATGGGCCTTGCCACTTTGCTTCTCCTAGAATACTGAATCCCCTTGAATTTATAGACAAGCATAATGTGGACCATGAAATATAATGCATCCCTTGACTCCCATTTTCTTTGTGCCAAAGAAAATTCCTACATAGCTTATTTATTTTCAACAAAATGCTTTTTGGAATTAGAGATTTACTGCCTAATAAGAAAGCATATTAAAAAAAAATAGTTTTTAGTAGTGACATTCTCCCTGCCAAGGATAACTACCGAGCTCCCCAGGAGTTCAATCTTCACATAGCTTTTTTAATAGCATTATTGTAGTCTACTGCTTTCAATCTCCTTAATGCCAATTTGATCCCCAAAATAATTGAACTCCTTGACTTCTTTTATTCCCATAAGATTGTTTAAATTACTTCTTCTCTTCTTTGATACCTTCTTTCCATAGAGTACCATAGACTTTTGAGAGTTTATTTTTTGTCTTGTCCATCCACAATAATCTTTAATGATTTGTATCAACATTTCTTCTATAGGCTTTGGCAACCACTACGACGTCATCTTCAAATAGTAAATGTGTTAATCTCTCAACATTAGTTGCTAATCTTATTCCCAATTGATCAGATTTTTCTCAGAGAGCCTTGGATAGAATTTCAGAGCACAAAATGAACAAACTAGGTGACAATGGACATCCTTTTCTAAAGCAACAATGTGCCATTATCCAACTTGTTCTTCTCCCATTTATATTAATCAAGTATTTAAGATTACTGACACATTGCTTGATCAGATGTATCATCCTCTCTGGTAGTCCCATTAGCATCATAACTTGTTTTAAAGTTTTCCAACACATGCTATCATAAGCTTGCTCCATGTCTAGCTTTAATAACAAGTATCCCAATTATGCTACTGAGATTCTCATATTGTTAGTAATCTCTTGAGTAATTAGACAGTTATCATGTATGATTCTTCCCGGAACAAAAGCTCCTTGGTTCTAAGAAATAACCTTTGGGAGACACCATTTAAGTCTATTAAGGATCATCCCTATACCCATCTAGTAAACAATTTGGCATATTCAAATAGGCCTTAATTTGGAGCATTCATACGCATTTAGGACTTTAGGAATAAGTACCACTACTAACTCCTTCAAATACTCTGGTATAGCCCCTGTCTTCAAGAATCCTCCAATTGCATTCCAAGTTTCTCCTTCATAACAGCACTTGTCAAGTCTTCTTTAATGAAGTATGAATTCGTTAACTTGACCAAATCTTCTTAAATGCATTCACCATTTGTAAAACCTGGCCAATCTTCCATGTTATAATTATGTTTTCTCCATTTATTAGAATAAAACTTCTTAATTACCTCACGAATTGACTCTTGGGCAGTTTCCATAGTTCCATCTTCTTGAGAAATTTGATTGATCTGGTTGCTCCTTTTCTTTGTCGTAGCGTATGTGTGGTAGTAGCGAGTGTTCTTCCATCCATTGGCTTTCTGGCTTTTGTCTCCACCAAGTTGCCAATCTAGCTGAAGTTATGTTGAGTTCATGCACCTTGATTCTATGTTTTAGTAGATTCTCCTGATTCAACCCGCCTTCCATAGCCTCCATATTTTGCAGATGCAAAATTTCACTTTGAAGCTCTTATTTCTTCAAGGTTAACTCTCTGAATTTATTTTAGCTCCAATAATAAAGATTTTTTAGAGAACTTTTTATTTTCCTTTTAAAGATTTCTTCAGCACCACCAAAATCCATCTTCCTACAAGAATTAGCAATGATACCCCTAGAAACCTCATATATGGTGAAAAAAAAATTTGTGGTCACCACGCATGTTTTGATTTCTCCTATTTTGTAATCGAATACTACATTGAGAATAAAGTACAGTCTTGAGAGGCCGACACAATATTCTACATTGGATTCAATATCAGAATAGGGTTTTGAAAATTGATATTTCTATAATCAAACACAATTCAAAGAATAACATATCATCTAGAAAAATGAATATGAAATTTTATAGAATATGTTTAAAGATAGAAATACAGTTTTTGGAAAAAAGTTTATTAATTCTTTTAATTAGATATGGCAAGAAGAATATTATATCATCTTAAAAGACGAACATAATATTCTTCAAGATATCCAAAAGCGAGAATGAGTTTTATAAAATTCATTATTTCTAAAGTTGAATATAACAAGTATAATATTATATTATCTGAAAAGATAATAATAACATTCTACAAGTCTATTCAAAATAAAAAATAAAGTTTTAAAAATATCTACGTTCCCAATGATTCTTCCCTTGTTTTATACGAATAAAACAAGGTTTATTTTAGTCTGGGGTTCTCAAATCCCTATAGGAGCAAGCTCCTATAGTTAATTACATCCTAGGAGGAATGCTCCTAAGAAAACTCTCGATTAAAACAGTGATTTCATACCCTTTTGACTACAAAGTAGAAGACAAGAAAATAGAAGTAAAAATTTTCCAAGGAGAAAGCTCAATGTTGAACATTTATTAGTGAGTCAATGGAGGAAAAGTAGGAGGTGTCGGATTCTGAGAAGCTTAGAGACAACCTCAGTCTATCCTATGTTGGGCTTTACATTTTAAGAGAAACTTTTATGTTTAAGTTGACATTTTATTAGAAATTTGGGATTATATTCCCGGAGGGCGAGGACTTAAGATCTAAAAAGAATCTACCTCAAAACCTAAATCTAATTTGGGTACTACAAAGTAGCGACCCGAACCTAACAAATGAAGTGCAAATCTGGACTTACCCCGGCCTGGACTGGGGAGCCAGCGAACCACCTAGGCGCTTTAAAAACATGTTTCAAGTCTCTTATGAAAGATATATAGGGACGTTGTTTAAGTTTTAAGGAATTGGGGGCCGACATCTAAGACAGTTCCTAATTGGCCCCTCCACTTATGTAGGGTGAAAAATATCTAGAAATGCTATTAATATTTTAGACTCTTTTTAATTTGTATCTAATGCAATGCATGCTAATTGACTCGAATGCATAAAATGAATATGAAGGAGTTTTAAAATAAGGTTTAGAAAATAGGTTTTTCCCTAAAGATTGCACAACTTCCCCTTGATAGAACTGCACCCTCATAGGTCAAGTGGTATGCCAGAACCCACAGGCGGGGAGGTGCCTAACAAGGAAGAGAAAGTATTAATATGCTTATGCTGACTCTCGGCGGTCCCGAGCTTACTTCTTAGATCGTTAGAGTTACTATGTGTGCTTAAAAATTTTTATTTAAAATTACAAGTAGAAGAATTTTAAGCGTACCCTTACGAAAAAAATCTCTCTGATTCGAATCCAGGCTAAAACAAAACACGACATGCAAGGGCCCTAAAAAAGCTACTTCACAAATAATGTAAACAAACAAATTAAATAATCCAAAATTATAATATCGAATGTCCAATGTCCATATTACACCCAGAATTTGCAGAAAAATAAAGTGGCCGGGCACCTCTGCCAACAAACCCGGATTCTAATCCTAAGAATGACGCAAGTAATTTTTTTTTAAATTGGGATATACTATTTCTTGAATCTTTATTTCTTCATCTTCTTTCTTCAATCTTCTCGTTCTACCTTTTCTTCTTCTATGAGCTTCTGGGGTCTACCGGGTTCTGGATATCCAAATGAAAAGAAACTCATCCCTAAGAGGGGTATTTTCTTTTCTATTTGGATATTGAATCATCATAATTTAGCTTTCTAAATATAAGAGAATAATCCTTTAAGGTATATTCTCCTTTCTTTAGATTCCAAATTGGATGTAATATCTCATTTTCAAAAAAATCACTTTCACATTTATTGACTCTTGATATATTATATTTACAGTACATTTCATTTCACAGAAAGGGAAGAAAAATCTAGTCCACCTGCAGGGTTATCCTAAGCAATTTATAATAAAAATCATCCCAAGAAGTTATATATATATGCATTTAAATTGAATAAATTAGCCACACTTGGCCACACTCCTTCTTATTTAGGGGCTAAGCAAATGGAGCACCTACAGCATTTATATAATTATTAATTAATTAGCCCCCTTTTTACTGCCCTGTAAGAGTGTGGCCACCTGCAGAAAATTTTGTTAACAACCAGATCGCGCCTAACCTATGGGTAATCTAATCATCAACCAGATCACATCACAGAGTGTAATAAAAATAAATAAACAAACACACCAACATTTTACAATCAGCATGCAATAAAACTCGAGAAAAAACTCGTCACACAGCAGTAAAGAAATAAACACCGGTCTAACCTAAAACTAGAGTCGATTATCCTAAAAAACAATTCTAAGTATGTGCAACGGTTTGTGTGGTTTTGATATGTCCTATGTAGGATAATTATTGGCTAAAGTTTTCTAATTGATTGAATTTTAGTTTAAAGATATTCACTAATCCTAAGGTGGGATGTCACTAAGTTTTCTATGTTATATGTCTCTATCCTAAAGTGTACATGCATCCTAAGTCTAAGTTTTCTAAGACTCAGTCCTTAATTTTTGTCCTTAAGTGTCACTACTGTTATATAGGATAAAAAAATTTTGTTATTACTAACCCTTATGACTTTGCGTGTGTGTAAAGGTTTAAGGATCTAAAATAAAACAAAAGTAATCCTAATAAAATTGAAGTTGCTACAAGGACTTAAAAGGGAAGGGTTCGCACAAACAACATCAAGGGGCCCCTAAAGGTTTTCTAAGTTTAGAATACTCACAGTCACCGGGGGCTACGACCCGGTGGTACCACCCATAGCACCTCTACCCGGTTGGATAGAGGCGACTGACATCATTAGCTCCTTGTACTTTTGTTCCCTCGACCGATACCGTTCCTCACAGTTCATGCAAATAAACAGAAAATAAGGAAAAATAGGGATTAGAAGCACTTTTAATAAATAAAAATGAAATAATTGAAATTTTACTAAAAATAAAGACGTACCTTTCTTCGGGCTTGAACACTGGCTTGGTCGAATATCCTTTTAGAACCTTTCCTTTTTGAAATTACATTTTGTATTTTTCCAATATTTATCCCGAGACATGAGTAAGGGAAAGACGAATAGAGAGGTAGAGAGGGAAAGAGATTTCTTACTTTTCAACACATTCATGTTCTAATAGACTTTCGGCTAATACACTCTCCAATATATACATATCTCTTTTTCTAAAAATTCACAAACATTTTATAAAACAAAATTCTTAACTCTTGCACTTGCACATTTCACCATTCTTAAAAAAAATCATATTCTATACTCTCCTTTTCAAAAATACTTTTATACATTTTAATATTCAAAACATCTTTCTACACATATCAAATTTCAGCATATACATTTATTATTTCCAAAAATAATACTTTCATTTCCTAAAAACACAAAATTCACTTTTCAAACCAAACATACACTTTTCAAAAATGAACATGATTTATTTCTAAAATCTACACATCTCACCCTTCCAAAGTTCATACTTATACTTTTCAAAACATATATTTTTCATTCTTCCAAAATCTCAAAATTTACTTCTCAAATCATACATACACTTTACCTTTAAAACATACATATTTCTTTACACATACACAATTTCACATTTTTAAAACAAAACATAAACCACTCTTCAAAATTACTTAATCTGCTTTTCAAAATGTACATCTTCCAACACATACAACTAAGCTCATATACATACAAACTCCACAATTTTACTTTTCAAACAATTCACTTTTAAACACATCATTCCACTTTTCACTTTTTTTTTTTTTTTATACACAAAATTCACTTTTCAAACTACACACAAAATGCTTTTAATATATATTTCAACCTTTAGACCAAACAAACTTCATTTCCTAATGATTACTCAAAGCACTCACTCTCCAACACCCTTCAAGACATACACTTCCTTTTCCAAACCTCACACACTTTCATTTTTAAAATATATATACTTTTCATTTTCACTTTTCAAAGCTCGTACATTTCATATATACACACTTATCTACCCTTTAAAACATATAAAATATTTTTCAAAATAAAACCACTTGTTTTTCTCAAAATATGAGAAGAAAACATATATGCATAAAATAAAACACAACTATGCACACATACACTTTTTACTTCTTTACATATACACAAAATGCTTTACCCTGCATCTATCACAAACACCATACTTTAAAACCTACACTTTTCACTTTCAAAAATCATACTCTCTACTTTACAAAAAACTTCACATTTCCACCTTCCAAAATATACAACCTTCATCTTTCCAAATAGCACATTAAACGATAATATATTCATTAGTATCCAACATAGCAATAAACTATTTTAAAATTTATTTATGATGTAAGAAAAAGCTATCTAGTTGTAAAAGAATCATCATATCTTGCATCATTATCAAGCATATGTTAAATTCAAAGAAATGATAAATGTAACTACAATCTTTTCCAACAAGTTATAAATAAAGACAATCCATCAACATTTCTTATTTTGCTTTTGAAGAATAACAATCTCTCTTTCAAACTAAATGAGAAATGCAGCCATTAAACTCCCCAACCTGAAAATCATTTGTGTTAAGGACAAAACTATTTAATCTAGAGAAAAATGATCCATACTCTTTTGTAAATCTAACAGAAATTTGAATCGTAGAAAACTCATTATCCAACTCTTATCTTAATTAACAAGAAATAAAACCCTCTTTCTTTAATTTCCTTTAAAGAAAACAATCAAGGCACATATCTTTTTCATTCCTTCAAGAAGCCGTAGAAGTTGATATAAACGAAATGGAAGAGAAATTAAAAAAGAAAGTTTACCACTTTTTGTTGCCTCTGGTTGAACAAGCCGTGGCATAAAGGGGTTCATTTGGGGTTCCTAGGGCTGGAGATTGGATGAGAGGAGGGGCTTGGACGTATCATGTATGAGAGAAGGGAGGCTTGGATGTGTCATGTATTAGATGAGGGAGGCTTGGACGTTTTTTGGGTTGAGGGAGAGGGAGAGTGGGTGGTTATGGGTTGAGGGAGAGTGGGTGGTTATGGGTTGTTGCTGAACCCTTTGACCGCGGTCCGTTTGTTGGACATTTGAAGGCTTTAATGAATTTGGAATTTGCTGATCTTGGGTTCGTTAGATTCATCTCGTCGAGCCGTTCGATTCGAGTATATGATTGTCAAAATCGGAGACCGTTTGGTAACTCAAATTGCAGTTTGAACCTTCCAACAGCAATTTGAGCCCTTGATTTGGACTCATTTGGGCTCGAATTGGGTTGATCTTGGTGTCGTTGGGTTTGTATTCCTGAGACGCTCAGTTCGACTATAATTTTGCAGAAAATGGAGTTTGAATGGTCTCCGAATTAATTTTTGAAGTTTCCAAACTTTATTTTGCATCGAGATTCGTGCCCGATTAAGATAATTTTTGACGACGTATCAATTATTATTATTATATATACTTGTGATGAGTCAAAACGGGTTAATCGGAGCCATTGAAATCAAATTCAATTTGGTTTAATTTGATTTGATGTCGCTTCGATTCGTGTAGCAAATTTTGATTTAAAAGAGTTGTTCAGAGTTTGTTTGAAGTTGAATCAAAATGTAGATTGAATCGATTTTGATTCGATTGGTGAATTGATTTGAGCCCAATAATGTATCAATTTGATCGAAAATAAATTAGATTGAGTCGATCGACATCGACGAATCAAAAATTGAGCCTGATTTGAGTTGAGTGATAGGTTCGAGTCGATGCTACGTTAGTGGGCGTCCACCTAAGGGAAATCCTATTGGATGACGTCTATGCTAGGTTACGGAAACCTAGGAGCTAGATATTGATTCTGGGGAAATCAACCTCAAATAATAAGGTTAATAAATGGACCCCCAATAGGCATGATAAACTTGCCAAAGTTTATCGTGCGTATTGGCGTTGATCGAAATGATCAACTAGTTCCAGAGTTGAAATTGAAAGTCTTAGTATATGAATTGATGGAATTTTGATGTTTGATAGAAAAATAGGATGAAAAATTTATAGATATTTGAGTTGATGAATTGATTTGAAGTTTGATGTTAGTACTAATGGATTTAGTAAAATGATAACTAAAAAGATTAGTATCATTTAGTAAAGTCAAGGTATGAAAGAATGAGCATAGTGATTTGAAAGGAATTTGATACGAAAGTAAGAGTTTAAATGTGATTTTGTTTTGAAAATAATTTTGCTAAGACTATAGTCTTCTTTCTAGTCTAAGTGAAAGGATGCCACCAAGTGGGTACTTATACCTAACTCAACAAACTGGAGGTCGTCTTCCAAGAAAAGAAAGCAACCTATGAAAAAGATTGTATCTAATCTTGGATGGTTTAAAAATTTAAATTTTACACTAGGATGGTGCCACGAGAGGCGTTCTCCAACTCTAGCGGATGATCGTAAGGAAAGGATGCCTAAGTGTGGGGACTCACACCTAACCTTAGAGGATCGGATGATCATATGGAAAGGAAGCCAAAGTGTGGGGACTCACACCTAACCATAGAGGATCGATTTAAGATTTAAGATTTACACTAGGATGGTGCCACGGAGGGCGTTCTCCAACTCTAGCGGATGATCGTGAGGAAAGGATACCTATGTGTGGGGACTCACACCTAACCTTAGAGGATCGATTTAAGATTTAAGATTTACACTAGGATGGTGCCACGAGGGGCGTTCTCCAACTCTAGCGGATGATTGTGAGGAAAGGATGCCTAAGTGTGGGGACTCACACCTAACCTCAGAGGATCAAAAGATCATATGGAAAGGAAGCCTAAGTGTGGGGACTCATACCTAACCATAGAGGATCAGATTTAAGGTTTAAAATTTACACTAGGATGGTGCCACGAGGGGCGTTCTCCAACTCTAGCGGATGATCGTAAGGAAAGGATGCCTAAGTGTGGGGACTCACACCTAACCTTAGAGGATCGGATAATCATATGGAAAGGAAGCTTAAGTGTGGGGACTCACACCTAACCATAGAGGATCAATTTAAGATTTAAGATTTACACTAGGATGGTGCCACAAGGGGGGCGTTCTCCAACTCTAGCGGATGATCGTGAGGAAAGGATGCCTAAGTGTGGGGACTCACACCTAACCTCAGAGGATCAAAAGATCATATGGAAAGGAAGCCTAAGTGTGGGGACTCATACCTAACAATAGAGGATCAGATTTAAGGTTTAAAATTTAATGAAGAGAAGATGCCTCTAGGGATGCTTAAACTTTTCTTCGAGATGAAAATTAGGATGCCACTAGGGATGCTTATTCCTAACTTCAAAGATGTCAATAGAATGCCGTATGAGGACTTATACCTAAAGACGGATTTAATATTTAAGATTTAATGAAGAGAAGATGCCGCTAGGGATGGTTATACTTCTCCTCGGGACGAAGATTAGGATGCCACTAGGGATGCTTACTCCTAACTTCAAAGATGTCAATAGGATGCCGTAGGAGGAATTATACCTAAAGACATATTTAAGATTTAAGATTTAATGAAGAGAAGATGCCGCTAGGGATGCTTATACTTCTCTTCGGGACGAAGATTAGAATGCCACTAGGGATGCTTACTCCTAACTTCAAATATGTCAATAGGATGCCTTAGGAGGACTTAGACCTAAAGACTGATTTCAGGGTGGTGAATTTTTAAAGTAAAGTTGATTTCTTTAAAGCTTTGAATCTTTTCCCTCAACCACAAATGACATTGACAACTTGTAGATGTTCTACTAGAGATCATAAGCTTTTATATATATCATTTTCTAGAAGGGAAAGAAAAAAAAATTTTGAAAATTGATAAACTTGAAAATTTTTTGATTAAAGTTTTGTTTTATCCTTCATTATAAATGATCTTTATAACTTACAAATAATCCACTAGGGATTTTATTTTTATATCGGATCATCATATATGAGAAAAACAAAAGGGGAGTAGTTTGATCATCTTTGATAAGTAAAGACTTAACAAAGCATCTCGACCACCAAAGGAGAAATGCAAGATTTTGTTTAAAGATTGATTCTATGATTGAATTTGTTTCGATTAACTCAAAGAAAATCATATGAATTTTCTAGAGTCCTCATTTGCATGTTCTATGAGAACTAAATGCAACATGATAAAATTTTCCTTAAAAAAATTTTAACTTTTGCATGAGTTGTTGAAGAACAAGGAGAATATTTGAGCATCCTTTGTAGTGACAACACTAAGGAATATCAAATTCTCATAATGATCGAGAAAAGTTTGATTTTCATCAAAAAGTGAAAGCTTTATTTTTTATTTGATAATTTTCTTATGATATTTGACTGTGATCGCTTAAGTTTTAATCATCTTCACCCAATCAAAATGACTTGGAAAACATTCAAAAACTCAACGAAGGATGGGTTGACTCCCTCTAAATTAAAATTTGAATATAACCAAAATGAATTTTAATCAAATAGTCAAAACTTAACAACTTTCTTTCAAAGAAACTTGTAGTTTTAAATATTTTTGAATTTCAATGCTATGAAAAGAAACGGGGATAGAGTTGTTTAAGCTCTAACAACCGAATCTAGTTTATGATAAAGATATACCGTGAATTAAATTCCATATATTTTTGAAGAAATTATCATAGACTTTATCAGGAATAGAATCCCTCCAATTCTAACATCCAAGATTAGTCAATTATGGACTTAGTCAAATTGTAGCTTGATTTTGTTTTGAAGTTTGACAAAGATTCAAACAAAGATATCATCGACATCACTAAGGATAGAACCCCTCATGTTCTAACATCCTAGTTCAGTCAATAATAGATTTAAAATTCAGACATGACATTTACTCATATTGAATGAGAACATTAGACAATCATCTCAAAATCAACTAAAGAATGTCCTTTAGTTCAGTTTGAAAATTTTGAATCTAAAGAAAGTGATTTTTATATCTATAAATATTAATATAGATCATCCAGTATCAGGACCCTGCCTAGAATCTCATTCAAATTGGAAGATGTCCAAAAGAGAGTTAAATATTTTTAAATCATGGTTTGTTTATACATCTCAATTAGGTTAGATATGTGAAACCCAATAATGCATAACCAGCACCATTATAATTTTATTTAGATTGATCATATATATGATTTTTCTTGAAAATAATTTGAATATATGAACTGACCTACTCAAGTTGCTAATTAGAGAGGTCTCAAGATTTAGATTTTGTTAACCCATATCAAAGCTCCCTACAAACAAAACTGGGGTTTTCTTCTTTATGTTTTCATTAAATTAAGAATTATATCGAAAGAGAATCAAATTAGAGGAAGAAATTCAATATTTTCAAATCTTGTAGATGATATTTATATTTTACATCTAATAGAACATCAATGCTTGATGATGAACAAAAAATTTGAATTCTCAAAATCAAGTGTTAAAAGTACTAAAGGATAAATAGGTCCTTTGATATTTAAGATTTAGAAAGGGAAGCCACTTTTTTTTTTTGCAACACATTTAATGAATGTGTCTCTTTTTTTTTTTTTTTGCTTCCTTTACTTAAATCTTGTAATTATTATTTTAGTTGTAAAATTATCTTCCAAGTAGAAGAGTAAAAAAAAAATTAACACTCTTATACAAGGAAGATTGATTTACAAATTGGACTCGATCCTATAATATAAATAGACAACTTAGTTGAGATAATTATAAAATAAATTTATCAACTCACAAGATGCTTATGAGATGTATAACGATAAAAAGATGAATAAAACTTCCACCTCCTCCAATTTTAATTTGACATAAATCTTAATTTAAAAGAAGTTATTTATGGATATTTTAATGGGTAAACCCAAATATGATAATTTTAAATTTTTTTTTTTTGAAGAAGGAAACTATTAAATATGTTTTAAAATCACCTGACTCGATATCAATTTAAGGTGTGTCAATTCATTTTAAGGAAAAGCCACATGACAAAGAAATGTTTATCATATCATGGGTTAGCCTTAATAAAGAATCTTGAATTATCACAAGTCTTTGACTGAAAGAGGAATTTAAGATGTTCAATCTTTACAAGAATTGCTCATGAGTTTTCTCAAATGGAGTAATAAAGCTAAGAGTAAACTTAGCTAATATTTAATTTAGAAATATTACCATAAGAGAAAACTTCAGATGATGAACAAAAGTTTTTATGTAACTTGTCTATTTATCTTCATCACATGCCTTAAAATCTATTTTCTATCAGAGTTAAACCACATGGCAGAGGACAAATCGTCGTATTCATGTAGTACTCTTAAGAAATAGGATTTATAGACATATTAAATTTTAACATACAAGAAGGTTTAAAGATGAGGGAATTTAGAATGATTTTCAAACTTTCAATATATCAACCAATATTTATACATTTCTAAGATTAGAAAAATCATAATATGGTTGAAAAGAAAATTTAAAAATATATTTAAATTTAATTCAGCGATTGCTATGAACTTAGCAAAATCAGCAAAACTAATGTGCTTTGAGGTTCCGAAAGGAAATGAGATTAAATATATCTTCATCTAAACCGTTAATCCACCCAAGTGGAGGGAGGGAGGGAACACACTTTTCATTTTAGCATTGAAAATTATAGGTCTTATTCATTAAGTGTTTAGAGGAGTCAAACACAATGAAGTTTTAATTATAATTTAAGGAAAGATAGAGGTAAATTTCTTTTTAAAAGAAATCAACCTGCTATTTTTCCTAGCAAAATTATTTTTATAAGCTTGACTTGTATTTGAACTTTCAAACTTTTCTCAATGTAAATTGACTTTAATCTTGAAAATCTTGCATAGATCAGGTTATGGACCCTGTCCTAGCAAACATATCAAGCTACAAAGGACATGTAACTACAATATGTTAATAGGACAAGCAAAAAGTTTTGATTGGAAGGTTTGAGCTTTTGGACCTTGTCCTACCACACACATTAAGCTATAAAAAAATTATAACTGTAATATGTTGGTTTAGATAAGGAGAAAACTTTGATTTGATTTAAAAGCTCAAATTTTCTTAAGATTTGTCTTACTACGTGTTGAGTTATAAAAATATATAACTGTAATATGTTGGATAGGACACAAAGAAGTTTAAATTTTTCAAGACTTAAAAATAAATTTTGGACCCAATCCAAATAATACATTAAGTTACTAAAAAAAGTAACTATACATATTACTAAAGATTGGGTAAATTGATTTTGGACCCAGTGCTAACTCAAACATCAAGCTACAAAAAAAAAAATATAACTACAACATTCGAATTAGTACGGGGATTTACTTTACAAAAAGGTCGTATAAAGGAGCTTCCCATTAGTTTTCTAACGGGGTCCAAAATAAGACATCTAAAATTTTTAGATGCCGGCCAAATTATTCAAGAATGAAATGAATGAAATAACCGGCGGAAGAAAGGTAGTTACAACCTATGACTAGCACAAGTATACTACCGATTAAAGGGTATAAAATACTGCTAAAGATGGAGAGAGGATTGATCCCAAGTGGAGTCGCCAGAAAAACCTTGGTGAAAAAAAAAATTTGTGGTCACCACGCAGATTTTGATTTTTCCTATTTTGTAATTTAATACTACATTGAGAATAAAGTACAGTCTCGAGAGGCCGACACAATATTCTACAATGGATTCAATATCAGAATAGGGTTTTGAAACTTGATATTTCTATAATCGAACACAATTCAAAGAATAACATATCATTTAGAAAAATGAATATGAAATTCTATAGAATATGTTTAAAGATAGAAATACGATTTTTTGAAAAAAGTTTATTCATTCTTTTAATTAGATATGACAAGAAGAATATTATATCATCTTAAAAGACGAACATAATATTCTTTAAGATATCCAAAAGCAAGAATGAGTTTTATTAAATTCATTATTTATAAAGTTGAATATAACAAGTATAATATTATATTATCTGAAAAGATAATAATAACATTCTACAAGTCTATTCAAAATTAAAAAATAAGGTTTTAAAAATATATACGTTCCCAATAATTCTTCCCTTGTTTTATATGAAGAAAACAAGGTTTATTTTAGTCTGGGGTTCTCAAATCCCTATAGGAGCAAGCTCCTATAGTTAATTATATCCTATGAGGAATGCTCCTAAGAAAACTCTCAATTAAAATAGTGATTTCATACCCTTTTGACTACAAAGTAGAAGACAAGGAAATAGAAGTAAAAATTTTCCAAGGAGAAAGCTCAATGTTGAACATTTTTTAGTGAGTCAATGGAGGAAAAGTAGGAGGTGTCGGATTCTGAGAAGCTCAGAGACAACCTCAGTTTATCCTATGTTGGGCTTTACATTTTAAGAGAAAATTTTATGTTTAAGTTGACATTTTATTAGAAATTTGGGATTATATTCCCGGAGGGCGAGGACTTAAGATCTAAAAAGAATCTTCCTCATAACCTAAATCTAATTTGGGTACTACAAAGTAGCGACCCAAACCTAACTAATGAAGTGCAAATCTGGACTTACCCCGGCCTGGATTGGGGAGCCAGCTAACCACCTAGGCACTTTAAAAACATGTTTCAAGTCTCTTATGAAAGATAGGTAGGGATGTTGTTTAAGTTTTAAGGAATTGGGGGCTGACATCTAAGACAGTTCCTAATTGGCCCCTCAACTTATGTAGGGTGAAAAATGTCTAGAAATGCTATTAATAATTTAGACTCTTTTTAATTTGTATCTAATGCAATGCATGCTAATTGACTCGAATGCATAAAATGAATATGAAGTAGTTTTAAAATAAGGCTTAGAAAATAGGTTTTTTTCTAGAGATTGCACAACTTCCCCTTGACAGAACTGCACCCTCATAGGTCAAGTGGTCTGCCAGAACCCGCAGGCGGGGAGGTGCCTAATAAGAAAGAGAAAGTATTAATATGCTTATGCTGACTCTCGGCGGTCCCGAGCTTACTTCTTAGATCGTTAGAGTTACTATGTGTGCCTAAAAGTTTTTATTTAAAATTACAAATAGAAGAATGTTAAGCGTACCCTTACGAAAAAAATCTCTCTGATTCGAATCCAGGCTAAAACAAAACACGACATGCAAGGGCCCTAAAAAAAGCTACTACACAAACAATGTAAACAAACAAATTAAATAATCCAAAATAATAATATCCAATGTCCAATGTCCATATTACAACCAGAATTTGCAGAAAAGTAAAGTGGCCGGGCACAACTGCCAACAAACCCGGACTCTAATCCTAAGAATGACGCAAGTGATTTTTTTTTTAAACTGGGATATACTATTCCTTGAATCTTTATTTCTTCATCTTCTTTCTTCAATCTTCTCGTTCTACCTTTTCTTCTTCTACGAGCTTCTAGGGTCTGTCGGGTTCTGGATATCCAAATGAAAAGAAACTCATCCCTAAGAGGGGTATTTTCTTTTCTATTTGGATATTAAATCATCCTAGTTTGGCTTTCAAAATAAAAGAGAATAATCCTTTAAGGTATATTCTCCTTTCTTTAGATTCCAAATTGGATGTAATATCCCATTTTCAAAAAAATCACTTTCACATTTATTGACTCTTGATATATTATATTTACATTACATTTCATTTCACAGAAAAGGAAGAAAAATCTAGTCCACCTGCAGGGTTATCCTAAGCAATTTATAATAAAAATCATCCCAAGTAGTTATATATATATATGCATTTAAATTGAATAAATTAGCCACACTTGGCCATACTCCTTCTTATTTGGGGGCTAATCAACTGGAGCATCTTTAGCATTTATATAATTATTAATTAATTAGCCCCCTTTTTACTGTCATGCAAGAGTGTGGCCACCTGCAAAAAATTTTGTTAACAACCAGATCACTCCTAACCTATGGGTAATCTAATCGTCAACCAGATCACATCACAGAGTGCAATAAAAATAAATAAACAAACACACCAACATTTTACAATCAGCATGCAATAAAACTCGAGAAAAAACTCATCACATAGTTGTAAAGAAATAAACACCGGCCTAACCTAAAACTAGAGTCGGTTGTCCTAACAAACAATTCTAAGTATGTGCAACGGTTTGTGTGGTTTTGATATGTCCTATGTAGGATAATTATTGGCTAAAGTTTTCTAATTGATTGAATTTTAGTTTAAAGATATTCACTAATCCTAAGGTGGGATGTCACTAAGTTTTCTATGTTATATGTCTCTATCCTAAAGTTTACATGCATCCTAAGTCTAAGTTTTCTAAGACCCAGTCTTTAATTTTTGTTCTTAAGTGTCACTACTGTTATATAGGATAAAAAAATTTTGCTATTACTAACCCTTAGGACTTAGCATGTGTGTAAAGGTTTAAGGATCTAAAATAAAACAAAAGTAATCCTAATAAAATTGAAGTTGCTACAAGGACCTAAAAGGGAAGGGTTCGCACAAACAACATCAAGGGGCCGCTAAAGGTTTTCTAAGTTTAGAATACTCACAGTCACCGGAGGCTACGACCCGGTGGTTCCGCCTGTAGCACCTCTACCCAGTTGGATAGAGGCGACTGACATCATTAGCTCCTTGTACTTTTGTTCCCTCGACTGATACCGTTCCTCACAGTTCATGCAAATAAATAGAAAATAAGGAAAAATAGGGATTAGAAGCACTTTTAATAAATAAAAATAAAATAATTGAAATTTTACTAAAAATAAAGACGTACCTTTCTTCGTGCTTGAACACTGGCTTAGTTGAATATCCTTTTAGAACCTTTATTTTTTGAAATAACATTTTGTATTTTTCCAATATTTATCCCGAGACATGAGTAAGGGAAAGACGAATAGAGAGGTAGAGAGGGAAAGAGATTTCTTACTTTTCAACACTTTCATGTTCTAATAGACATTCGGCTAATACACTCTCCAATATATACATATCTCTTTTTCTAAAAATTTATAAACATTTTATAAAAAAAAATTCTTAACTCTTACACTTGCACATTTCACCATTCTTAAAAAAAAAAATCATATTCTATACTCTCCTTTTCAAAAATACTTTTATACATTTTAATATTCAAAACATCTTTCTACACATATCAAATTTCAACATATACATTTATTATTTCCAAAAATAATACTTTTCATTTCCTAAAAACACAAAATTCACTTTTCAAACCAAACATACACTTTTCAAAAATGAACATGATTTATTTCTAAAATCTACACATCTCACCCTTCCAAAGTTCATACTTATACTTTTCAAAACATATATTTTTCATTCTTCCAAAATCTCAAAATTTACTTCTCAAATCATACATACACTTTACCTTTAAAACATACATATTTCTTTACACATACACAATTTCACATTTTTAAAACAAAACATAAACAACTCTTCAAAATTACTTAATCTACTTTTCAAAATGTACATCTTCCAACACATACAACTAAGCTCATATACATACAAACTCCACAATTTTTCTTTTCAAACAATTCACTTTTAAACACATCATTCCACTTTTCACTTTTTTTTTTTTTTTACCCACAAAATTCACTTTTCAAACTACACACAAAATGCTTTTTATATATATTTCAACCTTTAGACCAAACAAACTTCATTTCCTAATGATTACTCAAAGCACTCACTCTCCAACACCCTTCAAGACATACACATCCTTTTCCAAACCTCACACACTTTCATTTTTAAAATATATATACTTTTCGTTTTCACTTTTCAAAGCTCGTACATTTCATATACACACACTTATCTACCCTTTAAAACATATAAAATATTTTTCAAAATAAAACCACTTGCTTTTCTTAAAATATGGGAAGAAAACATATATGCATAAAATGAAACACAACTATGCACACATACGCTTTTTACTTCTTTACTTATACACAAAACGCTTTACCCTGCATCTATCACAAACTCCATCCTTTAAAACCTACACTTTTCACTTTAAAAAATCATACTCTCTACTTTACAAAAAACTTCACATTTCCACCTTCCAAAATATACAACCTTCATCTTTCCAAATAGCACATGAAACGATAATATATTCATTAGTATCCAACATAGCAATAAACTATTTTAAAATTTATTTACATAAGAAAAAGCTATCTAGTTGTAAAAGAATCATCATATCTTGCATCATTATCAAGCATATGTTAAATTCAAAGAAATGATAAATGTAACTACAATCTTCTCCAACAAGTTATAAATAAAGACAATCCATCAACATTTCTTATTTTGCTTTTGAAGAATAACAATCTCTCTTTCAAACTAAATGAGAAATGCATCTATTAAACTCCCCAACCTGAAAATCATTTGTGTTAAGGACAAAATTATTTAATCAAGAGAAAAATGATCCATACTCTTTTGTAAATCTAACAGAAATTTGAATCGTAGAAAACTCATGATCCAACTCTTATCTTAATTAACAAGAAATAAAACCCTCTTTCTTTAATTTCCTTTAAAGAAAACAATCAAGGCACATATCTTTTTCATTCCTTCAAGAAGCCGTAGAAGTTGATATAAATGAAATGGAAGAGAAATTAAAAAAGAAAGTTTACCACTTTTTGTTGCCTCTGGTTGAACAAGCCGTGGCATAGAGGGGTTCATTTGGGGTTCCTAGGGCTGCAGATTGGATTAGAGGAGGGGCTTGGACGTATCATTTATGAGAGGAGGGAGGCTTGGACGTGTCATGTATGAGAGGAGGGAGCCTTGGACATTTTTTGGGTTGAGGGAGAGGGAGAGTGGGTGGTTATGGGTTGAAGGAGTGTGGGTGGTTATGGGTTGTTGCTGAACCCTTTGATCGTGGACTGTTCGTTGGACATTTGAAGGCCTTAATGATTTCAGAATTTGGTGATCTTGGGTTCATTGGATTTTTCTTGTCGAGCCGTTCGATTCGAGTATAAGATTGTCAAAATCGGAGACCATTTGGTCACTCAAATTGCGGTTTGAACATTCCAATAGCAATTTGAGCCCTTGATTTGGACTCATTTGGGCTCGGATTGGGTTGATCTTGGTGTCGTTGAGTTTGTATTCCTGAGACGCTCAGTTCGACTGTAAGTTTGCTGAAATCGAAGTTCGGATGGTCTCCGAATTAATATTTGAAGTTTCCAAACTTGATTTTGCATCGAGATTCGTGCCCGATTAAGATAATTTTTGACGACGTATCAATTATTATTATATATATACTTGTGACGAGTCAAAACGGGTTAATAGGAGCCATTGAAATCAAATTCAATTTGTGTTAATTTGATTTGATGTCGCTTCGATTCGTGTAGCAAATTTTGATTTAAAAGAGTTATTCTGAGTTTGTTTGAAGTTGAATCAAAATGTAGATTGAATCGATTTTGATTCGATTGGATAATTGATTTGAGCCCAATAATGTATCAATTTGATCGAAAATAAATTAGATTGAGTCGATCGACATCAAGGAATCAAAAATCGAGCCTGATTTGAGTTGAGTGATAGGTTCGAGTCGATGCTACGTCAGTGGGCGTCCACCTAAGGGAAATCCTATTGGATGACGTCTATGCTAGGTTACGGAAACCTAGGAGCTTGATATTGATTCTGGGGAAATCAACCTAAAATAATGAGGTCAACAATATAAACACCACAAGTTCTCAAATCTAATTTCTCTTTACTTGTGCATCTTTGCACTGTAAAATTGATGTAGTATAGGGCAATGGTCTGATGCTATTCTAGGTAGATATTTAATGACTTCAGGAAAGATATCCATCATTGATTTTGAGTTTAACCAAACTCTATCAAGTCTCTCCCAAATTCTAGCTAGTCCTTCTTTGTTGTTACACCATGTGAATTTAGGACCAATCAAACCAATATCGTGATAGTCATTACTAATCATAAACTCCTTCATTTCTTGAGGGCGTTGTGAGAAAATAAATTATTTACCTCCCTTCTTCTCATGATTATTAAATAAGCAATTAATGTCTCCCCCTACTATACATGGCTCCTCACTATTCATACTATTCTCAATAAATCTCCAAAATTTTCTTCATTCATACAGGTTTTTATTTCCATAAATAATAGAAACCTTAACTAAGTTTCCTTTAGGAGTTGTAAGCTTACCTATTATAAATTGATTCGAAGAATCAATGACTGTAAAGGAAGTTGTTATGTATTTCCACAATGCAAAAACACCACCTGAAGTTCCACTAGCCGCAACATCATGGAACTCCCAATCATCTCCAACCAGCTTCTTGACATCATCTTTTCCCAAGTTTTCTAGCTTTGTTTCCATAAGACAAATGAAGAACATGTCATTTTCTCTAATCAAACGTCTCAAGTAATGGGAGGCTTCTTTCTTTTTTCCTCCCCTACAATTCCAAAACATTATGGAAGAAATTAAGAAAGTTATGGGGATGAGGCCCCAACCTTTTCAGCTATACCTACTTTCCTTGTTCTATGATTTCCCTTTATAGGACCAAGCATTTTCATTTACTTTGCTAGTTTAACTTTACTAGTTGATAGCTTTGCATTGTTCTTACTAGCTCCCATCTTCCCATTCAGCTGTATCACTTTACTTCCATCTCCATCACCTTTACCAAAACTAGCAATATCTTCTTACTCTCCTAGAATATCTATCATTTTAAGATGAGTGATATTTACTTGATCTTCAAATTCTTTATTCTGATATAAAATAATTTTATTTTAAGAATCATTACTGATCTCAATTGAATCTAACTTGGAAATTTCTACAATAGGTACATTTGATTTTTCTACTTCTTCAACTTATATTTCCTCATTAGATGGGATCATCACATCTACTTATTCAACTGCCATGCAATTATCTGTTTCACTAATAATTTCTCCTTCTTCAGTCACTATATTACTTAGGATATCCTTCTGTACTTCCTCATTCACATTTGTTTGTTTTCATTTGATTTCCAAGTTCAATGATTTTTTTGTTTACTTCATTGTAGTACTACATGGAACTTTTTTAACAAAGGTTTTCTTAAACGGACTCCTGTTAGAAACAAATTTAGGCTTCTTTCTTTTGTAATTCACATGCACCTATGGTCCATAATTATTGTTCTCCTCATTTTCTTGCACCATTCAATGAGAGCTTGTTGTTTCCTTCTACTTTGTTATTTTCCACCAAGCTTCCTATTTTGCATTCATTTCTAACATGTCCTATTTTCCCACAATCAAAAAAAAAAAAAAAAAAAAGTCGAAACTCTTTCATATTCAAATTTTTTAAAAAATTGTCCCACAATGCCTTCCACCGAAGCACCCAATGGTAGTGGTTGATCTAATTTCACACAAACACGTGCTCTAGCAAATTCACTTCTTCCCCAATGGAACATGTTACCGTCCAACATCAATGGAACTCCCACCATTGAAGCTATCCTTGCTACATTTCTCTCATCCCAACATTGCAATGGTAGTTGAGGCATTCTTATCCAAATAGGACAGGTAAGCCTTTCATTGATAAAGGAGAAAACTCTGGGGACCATTAGTCTATACCAATAATGTGCACATTCACGAACCATGGTCCTCCATAAATAACACCTTCTAGAGCATCATTAGATTTAAATGAACACAAAAACTATCCCATTACTAGAGTGGTAAAATAGAATTGATCATATTGAGCCCATTGGCGTCTGAGTTCCCATGCTACTACATTAGGTGGCACTTCTTTCCTAAACACCTTGCAAACCAGAGAATTACAAAGTAAGTTTGCATTTTTTATTTCAGATTCCTTGATCATTTTAACAGCCTTTCTATCTTCTATCAACATATCTTCTCCTTCTACAAAATTTAGTTTTATATATGACTTTTTGATCCATACATTACCATGTGCAGTCTTCTTACCATCCCTATCAGTTATTTAATCGTCAATCTGATTTGCTATTTTTTCTTTAACAAAAACTGACTTCACCGTCAGTTGATCCAATTGCTTGTCTGCATTTAGAACAACATTTTTGTTCTAAGAACTCAGGGAATTCGCATTTATCGCACTATTGCTAGTGATTGCATTTGAATTCTTGAATCTTTGAACAAAAATATTCATTCCCAAAGATGAAGCTTCATTGTCTAAAGTTTTTATTGGTGATAGCTCAACCATTTTCATAACATGGAGTGTTTTAATTTCAAACTCCTTTGAAACATTCTTTCCTTTGCCTTCAACATGATTTATAATATTGGAGATATTACCAACATTTTTTGTTTATTACTAAGATACCTTTTGATCTTCTTCATCGAGCCTCTTCTGCATCCATTGATAACCTTCCATTTGATGTCTCATTTGAAGTTTTGTTCAGCATCAATGATCCATCCTAAGTAGTGGAGTCCATCGATGTCCGGCGGATGTTCGTCGCCATGTCTTGGCCATCTGTAGAAGCAACGGCTGAAAAATTGGGAGCGTTGAATTTGAAATTTTCTCTCTATAGCGGGAGATTCTCTCTCTAGTTGGAGCATCTATCTATTTATACTTCAAAGTGTGAAAAAGAAACATTTAATTATCTTACTTAGATCATTTAAATTATTGCTTTAATTTGAAATTTTAAGTTATACCTTTATTTATTAATTTTTGAATTAAGGATGAATAATTAGAATTAAAGATTTGATATGAGCAGATTAAAATTAGAAATCATATGCAATATGAGTTTGAAATTGGTAATTTTATTAAATTCTTATAAAAAACTCACTAAGATCATAAAAAAGGTTCGAACCAATATCTTATATTAAAAATTTTTAATTATGTACTCCATACATTAAAGATAAAAAGAGCTGTGAAAATAGTTCTCAAAAGAAAAAGAAAAAATTAGAAGAAAAATAAAAAAAGACGAGTACATTAAAAAATTTGTATCACTTAAAAGCTTAGAATTTGATTTCAATCTTTTACTTAAATTCACAAAATTAAAATAAGAAAACAAGTACAAATAATGGTAAACTAACGAAGTTAAAATATTAACTAAAAATATCTAATAATTAGGCTACATTAATCACTTTAAAAATCAAAAACTATTAATTCAATCTATAACCGGTGAATTCAAATTATGCAATAGTAAGGATGACTGATAATTCTAATTATTAGTTTCTTTTCAAAACAAAAAAATAATAATCTTGTTAATTTTTCATACATTTAGATCGTGATATATTATCCTATATTTTTGTAATTTATATTAATCAATTTTTACGTTGATTAATCATTTAATCAGAATTATAATATAGTTATTTACTTTATAATAAGCAAGAGCTTAAATATGGAAGAATTTTACAAGTGTGAATATTGTCTTATATTTATAGTGAAATTGTGTTATTTAAGTTGCATTGTGTAGGAAAAATAGGAAAAAGACATAAAATTCTAAGTTACATATAATACTACGGCACCAAAACAAATAGTGTTACAGCACAATCAAATTCCCCACCGATTTGCCGGAATATCAACACTGCAGTGCAAACTTCTCTATCAGCGGACAACATCACGGCATCAAAAGTTCAATTTTGTAGTGTCATGTTCTCAGTCATTCAGCACCACAGTGTCACACTAAATCAAACCTCAGCGCCCAAATTGCTCTTTCTGTGTTGCAACATTTGAAATTCAACAGCACTATAGTGTATCAGTTGTAATTTCCCAAGGACATGACTTTTTAGCGAAGCGACGCAACTGTTCACAAAATAATAGATCCACATTATCAAACGTCGTGAAAGAACTTGAATAGTATCACAGCAGCCTTAGTTCATAAGTTTGGCATAGTGGCACTGATCTTTCTAGTGTCACAATGCCAGATGCCCAATTTGTGTTTTCCTATAAATAATCACTATGTTATATTTGTTTGAGAGTTTATCCACTTAGATAATTTTAGTATAATTCAGAGAGCTTAAGTTAATATCACTTAGGGTGATAAGTAAGGAAATTTCGAGAAGTACTTGATACCATCATTAGAGTGTTTGGCTTATGTTTCTAAAAATAAATATGCAAGTAAAGAGGAGTGTAGAAGAGATCCATTGAACCATTCTGGTGACATTGCGCTATTATGTTTTCTTTTGATCAATATATTAATGAAAATGAGTTTGCTTCAATTCTACTATATTTTTGACTAAATTCTCTAGTTTTGGATAGTTGATGTAAATATCATATATAGTACTAATGAGTGTTCTTGTTTTTTAAATGATTAAAATGGTACTCTCAATAATACTATATCTTAATTTAATGCATATAATGGCCATATATGTTATTAAATTGGTATATTGTGGAGCCTCATTATAGGGAAGCAGGCATTACAATGGATATTAAATTAGTATGCATCATACCTAGGCATATGATATGAAATATATTAAATTCTAAAGGAGATGATATAACCATAGAAAGTTGGTGGACACCCTTTCATCCTACATGCTCGACAGAGATATAGAAATACATATTTTATGCATAGCATCACAATTAAAAGAGAATCATTTTGAAAAATATTTTATTTATATTCATCAATCCAAATCATTATATTCATATAGTTAACACATTATCTTTATCTGTTTTTATTTAAGTGATTGAATCTACACAACTTCCATTTTTTTAGTAGGATAATTCTTATAATTAAAATAAACATTAGAAGTTGCCTGTTAAAAAACATACTTCATCTTGGGTTCGGCACTCTACTCTATTACTTTATTATTAGATTTGGCATAATTACTTGTGCATATTAAGTGTAGTTATCAAATTTATTTTAATATAATTCATTACAAATTAAAATGCCTCTTCATTCTGAATTTTAAGATCACTATTTGTTGATGAATTCTTCTTAGTCTTATACTTCTTAGTAAAATTGATGGAAAGCATCATATCACTAAAAATTAAAACATTGCCTGAAAGTGATATTACTGTTAAAAATAAAAAGACTAAAATTATCTAGAAGGAGAGCTAAGGAAATCTAACTACAGCCAACTTGACCACTTTTAAATCATCTCCATTGTTCTCTCTTGATATTTTATAATCTTTTTCTCGTTTTATAAGCTGCCAAATAGAAACCAGTGAGCTTCTCAATTCAAAATATTTTTCTTAAAATAGCTCTTATTTTTCTCATCATATATGATCCAGATCAAAACAATGAAGAAACATAACCACAATTTTTTTACCTAGGCTTAATATAGATGCTATTCTAAGTCATAAAATAATCCTAAAATTTATCCTCTAAATTTGTGTTGCAATTATTGAAGAGCATAAAGTCATCTTCTTGGCAGGTATTGCACATCACACTTGTGTTGTCTTTAGCAATGATTAATGAGAAAAGGTCAGGAGGAAACCTGCTGAGTAAAAGAAGTTAAATGAAAATTGAAATTTTTGTTGGACCATGATGGATGAAAACAAATACAAACGTATAGATTGTAATCACGCTCCATCAGAAAAATTGGAGTACAAGGACTTAGTCAAAAATGACTTATTCTGAGAGAACCAATCCTCCTCTTAATGCTCACTATCAAATGAATGGAAAATAGTTAGATCCGGATGCCCTGATTCAATTTTCATCACCATGGTATTAATAAATTTCCGCATATTTCAATTTTCTGATGATTGCTTTCGAATATATTAATAATTTTCTATTCTATCAGATATTTAACAATTTTTCAAAAAATTCTTGAAAACAAAATCAGGTATTCTGCAAGTTAAATATAAAATATCATGTGCAAATTTTTTAACTTGATCTTCATAAAAAATTTATCAGAATATTCTGATTTAATTTATTTACAAAATTAATCGTGAATAAATATGTGGCAATTAATTATGTGTGTATCATCAAATTTTTTAGTGCTTATTACAATTTCGCCTTATTCAAAAAATAAGAAAACGTAATATTTTTAATTCAAATTATTTTATTAATTTCTCAGTTATATGATTCACCTATAAATAAATGAATTTCTTTTTTTTATTATTTTTTTATGATGAACGTTGTTAGGCTCTCTGGGCTCTCCGAAGAAAAAAAGGAAAAACATACAAGTCCTCCACATTGGTAAACTTGCAGCTGGAAGTCCTATAACATGGAAAGGACAGGAACGGTTGAGATAAATTTACGAGAATCCATAAATCTGAAAATTTTATAGGAAGAATTTATTTCTCATTCAAATAATCTTTAAAAAAAGTAATTGTTGCGTCATAGAATATCCACGGCGGTAGAAAATATACAATTTAATGCCTTAGCCTTGTACGAAAAACTAGCACACCAACAGATAAAAGAGAGGGTGTAACGTTCATAAGAGACACCAGAGTTTTTACGTGGAAACCCCTTAAAAGGATGAAAAACAAAAGGGTCTGGCCCAGTTTGAGTTAATCCTATATTATTTGCAATCGATTACAAATGAGACTCTTTCTTGGGGGAAGGTCTTAGGTTGATGTGGATAATGTGCATCATATTACATGGCGGGAATTGGAAGAATTAGTATTGAAATGATTGTTTGGTCAGCGGGACCATAGTCGGCGGGCAACAGAGCTCGAAAGGACCGTACTCTGGAGACGGAGGTGGGAAAGACCATACTCTGGCGATGAAGGTCAAATGGACCGTAATCGGCGAAGGAGGTCGGAAGGACTGTAGTAGGCGTACGAAAGATGTCGGAAAAGCAGTAGTCTTGAGACGGCAGTTAGAGGGTCCGTGGTCGTCGAAGGAGTTCAGAAGGACCTTAGTTGGCGAGCAACAGAGGTTGGAAGGATAGTAGGTGGCGGGCGATGGAGATCGGAAAGACCGTAGTCTGGTGACGATAGTCGGAGGGACCATAGTTGGCGGGCGACAGTGGTTAGAAAAGACAGTTGTCTAGCGATGCATGTACCGTTGTCTGGAAACGGAGGTCAGAATTATTGAAATTATTGTGTTTTGTGTTTTGATTATTCTGTTTGCAAGTATTTGACTTTGTGGTTGTTTGTGTTAAAATTTTTGAAAAACAAAAATATTGTTCTTTACTTCAAAATGCTTCCTTATTTTCATGTACTCATCAATTCAGGGGGAGTTTAGGAGATAGGAGATTTGTTTAAATTGAAACCATACAAACAATAATTGTTTTGTCATCATAAAAAAGGGGGAGATTGTTAGAATAGTTGCTATTTGAATGCTTTACATTTTTCGATGCGCGGCGAGCCAACGCCGCACGTGGTTCGCAGGCCGTGGGAAGAGCTAGAAAAAATAAAGGAGATGACAGGTTAAAAAAAGGGTGCAACACGAGGACTTCCCAGGAGGTCACCCATCCCAGTACTACTCTCGCCCAAGCACGCTTAACTGCGGAGTTCTGATGGGATCCGGTGCGCTCCAGTGGTAGGAATCCTCCCTTGAATGCTCTCTTCCACTCTCTCCTTGGCTATTTTCTCAAGAGGCACGAAGATCAAATGACAAAAAGATTAGGTGGCAGTCTAATTTGGACTATTTATATAAAAGACAAGAAAAACCGCCCAAAAACTGCAAGTTTTCAATTCTGTACGCAATGGATCGTCCTGTACGATCGTGGATCGTCCTTGACGATTTTACTTAAACGATCTGAAACGACCCTATTTGAATATGTGTACGAAATGTCTTCGTACAGATGATCGTCCTGTACGAACTAGGTTCGTCCAGTACGAACGCTTATTACTAGGTCGGTTCTAGAAACTGCTGAAAACTGTTCTAAGTTGGTTAATCGTTTGGACGAGAATATGTTCGTCTGGACGAAATTTTTACAGAGAACCGATCGTCCTGGATGATTCTTTACTTCGTCTGGACGAAAATTTTCTAGAGGACCAATCGCCACGGACGATAATTTATTTTCGTCTGGACGAAAATTTTCCAGAGACCCGATCGTCCTGGACGATATATAATTTCTTCTGGACGAAAATTTTCCAGAGGACCAGTCGCCACGGACGATAATAAAATTCGTCTAGACGAAAATTTTACAGAGAACCAATCATGCTGTATGATAATTAATTTTGTCCTGGACGAATAGGACTTAGAAAAAAAATTTTAGCAAGTTCCTATTCGTTCCATGTGCTCTAGAGGAGATAACTGTCTGATCGTCCCGTACAATTAGATATCGTCCCGTACGATTAGTATAAAATTTTTATGATCTTCTTATGTGCGTGTGTATGTTTTTATTCACTCAATTACAATCACTCCCTTTCAAATTTAATTCAAAGAAAAAATGTAAACTTCAAATTAACAAAGTATCTCTTGTTGAATTTGATTTGAAGTTATCGTAGTCTGGAGTCTGATTTTCCTAAAATGTTAGTGCACACAAGAGCAAATACAAATCTTCTAAAATTGTTAGGAGATAACTACACATTTGAACAATAATGTTTGGAATCATCAAAACTACATAAGTTGCAAAAATGTAAAGCATTCAAATAGCAACTATTCTAACAGTCAGAAGGACCGTAGTTGGCTAGCAACAGTGACAAGAAAGACCATTATATGGTGATAGAGGTCTGAAGGATTGAGTCGGCGGGCAACAGAAGTTAGAAAGATTGTATTCTGGTGGAGGAGATCAGAAGGATCGTTGTCGGTTGGAAACGGAGGTCGGAAGTCTAGTGATGGGAAGAAGTTCAGCATCGGGTAGAAGTTTGATGAAAGTTAGTGACTAGCAGAAATGCGATGACAGGTGGAAGTCCGACGTCAGGAAGAAAACTGGCGACAAGAGGTAGTCCGGTGTCTGGTGGAAATCCAATGAAAAGCTGAAGTTTGATATCGGGTAGAAGTCCGACGAACGTCTAGTGATAGGCGGAAGTTTGGCGACGGGAGGAAGTCCGGTGTTATGTTGAAATCCAATGACGGTCGGCGGTCGGGTGGAAGTCTAATGACGGTCAGCAATTGGGCAGTGGTGCAACGATGGTCGGGCTGAAGTACGACAGCGGTCGACGGCTAGGTACATGTCCGACGACTATCTGGCTAATGTTCAATTGCGAACAGTGCCACTACAAGAAAAACGTCAATTTTCGGCGTCTATTTTTCGTCAGAAAATGGCCAAAATCCGCCGGAAGTTAGTATCTCCGGCGAAAATATTTACGCCAGTTTAACGCGCGTCGGAAAAACGTTATCGGCGTAAAACTTTTTGCCAGAAATTTTTCTGGCAAAAATTTCGTCAGAAAAATTTCCGGTGAATATTAATTACGCCAGAAATTTAAAAAAAAAAAACTAATCCAATTGAAGCCCCCCGCCGGCCCCGTCCACCCAAGTTGGGCTTCACCCCTGCCCGTCAACCATTCACCCACCACAGTGACCCGTGACCTGCTGCCCGATTGGGGTGACCAGCCTGCTGCGCGTGTGCCTAGCGGGATTCGAACCTCTGCCACCTTGAGCATTCCTGCTATCCGGGAAACCACCAGGCCACCACTCAAAATGTATAAATATGTATGTTATTTTTTATTTATATTACTAAAATATAAAATATTATTTAAAATAATTAATATATTTAAAGACTAAAATAATTAATTTATTTAATAAAATTAATTTAAAATATTTATAATATGAGTTTATATTTTATTTAAAATATAAACATAATAAAATTCAAAATAATTAAATTAATTTATAATAGTTTAATTTAATTTATATATTTAAAATAATTACTATATTTAAGAGCTAATTTTTTTTAAGATCAAAATATTTATTATATTTAATTTAGCAATAAATTATTAAAACTTTTTAATTTATTTTATTTTGCAATATTTAATTTAATTTAACAAATTGAATAATTTTAAATATTACTAATTTCCATTTTCCAGAAATTTTTTAATTTCATCGGAAATCCGCCTTAAATTCCATCAGAAAAGCGAACAGAAAATGCGCCGAAAATAACTTCAAAAATTTCGTCAGAAGTACGTCGGAAAATCCGCTGAAAATATTTACTCGGAAAAGCGTCGGAAAAGCTGTCGGAATTGCAGACAAATTTATTTATGCCGAAAATTAACGTTTTTCTTGTAGTGAGCATCTAGTTGGAAGTTCGGTGGCAGTCAGCTACGGGGTAGTGGCCCCAAGACGGTTGGGCTGAAGTCTGCCAGTGATCGATGGTCGAGTGGAAGCCCGGCGGCGGTCTACATCTGGGTGCACGTTTGGCGGCGTTCGGCCACTATTTGGTGGTCGGATTACGTTCAGGCTGATGTTCGGTGGCGATCGGCCGCCACGTGGTGATCGGACGACTTTTGGGCTGAATTCTAGCAGTGGTCGAGCAAAAGTTTGACGGTGATCAACGGCTGAGCGATGCTCGAATAACAGTCAATGGGGGTTCGCTGTTGGTTGTGCTGGAGCTCTTGAAGTCTTAGAGTTCTCTCAAATCTCTAGCTCAGAGGTCCCCTTCATGTTGAGAGTGGGGGTTTATTTATATTTTTCATGACTGGCTCACCCCGTAAATATAGAGAAGATCTGGGGCAGGTTCGGAGTGCTCCATCGGATGGCTCGTATTGTTTCCCCTATTATAGATAGTTTTTCAACTGTCTAAGTGCCTTAATGATGTCGAAATTTAAATATCTTGGACTCGTTAGATTCGGATGGCCGAGCAGCTCGATTTTAACTTATAAGCATGCCATATTTAGATATCATTTTTTCATCCAAATAATGCTTTGATCCTTCAAAAGTGGTTCGGTCCCCCCGATTTTGACTCATTTGTGATCGAGTTAGACCAAATTTAGTGTCGTCAGGTTCATCTTTCAGAGACATTCAGTTCGACTATAAGTTTGCTGAAATCGGAGTTCTTATAATCCTGAATTTGAATTTAGAAATTTCAAACTTATATATGCCTCGAGATTCATGCTCGGTCAGCACAATTTTGGGTGACATATATATCAGTTATATAATTTTTGTCTTCTTAAGTTCATTGAGTGTCTCAGCAAATGTTTGATGTTGCTGGAATCCTATATTTAGATCCTGATTTTTGTCAATTAAATAAATCTGCAATCAATAGAACTATTGAAACTTTGGACTCAGAATCATATTAATAAAGAAAATATCATGAATCTTTGGAAAAAAAAAATCATGAAACTTTGGAACATCTTTGTAAAAGTACAATTTCGCAAATGGATTTCCAGCACATAGAAGATGAGTAGTGTACTAGTATTTTATTCCGGATGGTGCCACCAAACAACATAGAAAAATTCCTCTAATAATTTGTAAGTTCAGTTATCGAATAAGATGAAATTGGACAGTTTGAAATAAAGAATACTCCTATTATGTTTCATCTCTGTTGATTCCAGCAAAGCGCCTGTTGTTATCAATAGAATATATTCTAGCTAGCTATCCAAAGTTAAGAACAAAAAAAAAAGTAAAAAAATGTTTCCAAGTTGCCATCAAAAAAGTAACGCATTTAAAGCCTTCTCGTCCGATTTCATAGCCTTAACATCTTACAATATATATTTTTTATTAGTTGTTTATTATATGGTGAAGATTTTTAATAATGTTAAAGTATAAGCTAGAAATTAGTTACCTTCCAATTATTTTCTTAGAATTTTTCTAGTTTTAGAACTGGCATTTAATGCAACAGGGATGTTTTTAATTCATTGCATTATTAATAACATTTAAAGTCATTAGGATCTGAAGTATTGATCCCAATTTGTTTTGAGAATATTTGAGTGTCAAAGTATAGAATTTTTTTTAGATGAAGTTTTATTCAAAATTTTAAAAGTATGGCAAGATTAAGAAATTGAGAAAACGTTCACAATGGATGGTTTTAGACTGAAAATTTTGCTAGAAACTTAAAACTTTCTCATTATCTTTTTGATTTTGATCGACTCAAACAAAATTGATTTGTTAACATATTATTATAAACAGCTGAAATAAATTGAATTTAACTTCAAGTCAAACGCATTATATGTAAAATTGCATATTTATACATGTCTTCATATATAAAATAATAATAATAATAATTATTATAATAATAATAATGCACATTTATTAAGTATTGTTTAGTGTCAAAAAATTTACAGCAATCGAGTAATAAGTTTACATCATAATTTTGTAAATAAAAATTCATGCACAGAGATCAAGAAAAAGAATGATTGAGATAATAAAGCTTTTTTACAAATATTCCAAAGAAGTTATATTTTTTTATTTTCTCACCATCATGGACGTTTTGTTTTGTTTTATGTTTTTTTTCTTTTGGAAATTTTTTTTTTTTGGGGAATTCTGGGACAGAAGTCCGTATATTAAAAACTAACAGTTACAAAAAGAACAGAACCCCAAGCAGTGGGGTTAAAAGGGAAAATAAAACCCCCAAAATACAACAGAAGAAAAAAAGAAGAAAGTGACCAAAATTAACCGGACTCAGGCATTAAGAACTAACAAAGTAAGCAACGAATGCTTAACAAAACAACCATCCCGAAGAACCACTCTACCCTGGTTGCCTACAGGAAGCATTAGTATCCAAAACAGAGAAATCACAAGGACCAAAAAATCTGGGAAGCATCCAAAACAAAACAATCTCCCAGTAACCATAGTTACCAAAAATGAAGCCATCCGGAAAGAAGAACCGAGGCTCCCAGCAGGCCATCCAAGGGAAGAGGCCATTATCACGAAAATTGCTAGTTCTACTCATCATCGTCCGGTTGTGGAGAGCAGAGTTCTCCACCAAAAAAATCCATCAGATAATAAAACCAGAGAGGCAACATCGAATCAGTAGTCCATAAAGCAGAAGGGAAACGTCTGCTTAAGCCGATCAATATGCTTCCAGGTATCAGTTTTAGCAATAATGGCATGAGAGATCTTTTTAACAGAGGCAACCATATCATTTCCAAATCTCCTCTCGTTGTGTTCTCTCCAAAGGTGATAATGAGAACAACAAGTGACAAAATAACAGAAATTCTTCTAAAAAACCTTCAGGATTTGAAGACCATCAAAAAAATCAAACACCTGAAGTAACGTGGGGTGGAGCAAAAAGGAGCGGAGAGCAGGTATAAGAGTAGTTATAACAGCAAAAGTATAGTCACACTGAAAAAAATAGTGTGAAACCGATTCATCCTCCAGCCTACAGAATGAGCAAAAAGTAGGAATTAAAATATTTCTTCTAGCCAGAACATCAGCCGTTTTAAGCCCATCAAGTAAAGCCAACCAGGTGTAAGCTGAAAATCTTAAAGCATAGTGAGAATGCCAAATATAGTTGAACCAAGGTACCTCATTAAGGTTAGCAAAGAAATGCTGATGGAAGGTCTTAAAAGTTGGGTTCACATAAGTATAACAGCAAAAGTATAGTCACACTGAAAAAAATAGTGTGAAACCGATTCATCCTCCAGCCTACAGAATGAGAAAAAAGTAGGAATAAAAATATTTCTTCTAGCCAGAACATCAGCCATTTTAAGCCCATCAAGTTAAGCCAACCAGGTGTAAGCTGAAAATCTTAAAGCATAGTGAGAATGCCAAATATAGTTGAACCAAGGTACCTCATTAAGGTTAGCAAAGAAATGCTGATGGAAGGTCTTAAAAGTTGGGTTCACAGAAGTAGCCCAGGAAATTTGGGGGTGCAGCTGGGGTAAGATGGGAATAACAAGGATACAGCTAGCAGCCCCCATGTCCAGCTGAGGAGGGAGAGACCAACGACCATCAATGATATAATCACACAGCCACCCTTTGAACATTTCCAACTAGACAAACTCATGCACAGAATTTCCTTGGCACCAAGGATCCCAAAGGACAGGTAAATTACAGTTATCATTAACCACATAAAAAACCAACTTGTCCTTAATCCTATGAGCAGTCAGAGAAATAACCTTCCAGAATTTTGAGGCCTTGGAACCAAAGGGCTTCCAAGGAGATAAAAAGTTGTGCCTAAACCATCCAGCAGCCATACTAGTAGAGTTATAGAATCTCCATATGAATGTGCAGCCAAACACAAAAGTAAGAGAAGCAATAGAAGACAACCCACGTCCTCCCAGCCATTTGGGAAGGCAGGTTTTGTGCCAAGCAACAAGATGGAGTTTCTTGCCCGAGTGTGGACCATGAAAAAGAAACTTGGCACAAATTTTCTCAATATTTTTACAATCCCCTTTCGGTAAAACCGCCCCTCTTATCCAATAATCCACGGTATTCGTAATAGTGAATTTGAGGAACTGAATTCTACCTGTAAAAGACAAAAATTTTACTTTCCAACCATCAAGTAGAGTAGAAAGCCTACTCAGAAGTGGTTGGAAGTGAGAGGTTTTAATCTTTTTAGAAGAGATGGGAATTCCAAGGTAAGTGAGGGTGTTTCTAGTAGGGGAGAAGCCTAGTAATTGGGTAAATGCATTAGCATGAGGGGTGTTATTAGAGAACATAATATAGAATTTAGCATTGTTGACCATCAGACCAGAATGCAAGGCAAAGGAAGATAAAGCCTTTTTAAGGGAGCTGCATTAGGGATAGAAGCCTTCCCAAAAACTAAAATGTTATCAGCATAAAGAAGATGGTTAACCGAGAAACCATCACAAGAAATACCAGTAAAATTGCTATTATTAAGCCCACAGGAGAAAACATCCATCACTACGAAAAAAAAGCAATGGGGATAAAGGGCATCCTTGCCTAAGACCTGAGGAAGAAGGAAAAAAACCCTCAAGCCCCCCATTAATAGCAACAGAGAAGTAAACATCCTCAATACACCCCTTGATCCAGCTAACAAACAAAGGGGGAAAGCCTTTGTCAGCAAGCCTTTGAAGAAGGAAATTTCGGGAAACAGTGTCAAAGGCTTTCTTAATGTCCAATTTAGCACATAAAAATTTCTCCCCAGCTTTACTGTTAAAATCACTAAGGATATCAGAGGCAAGCACAATATTATCTGTGGACATTCGCTGCTTAATGAAACCTTCTTGGCTATTGTGAATAATATGAGGCATAACTTCCTTCATTATATTAGAAAGAATCTTCGCAATGATTTTATAAAACACATTGCAGAGGGAGATAGGTCAATAATCTAGGATGTTAGAGGCAAGGGATCCCTTAGGAATTAAGGCAATAGCAGTAGCCTTGGCACACCTTGGAAGAAAACTGGTGGAGAAAAGGTTTTTAATAGCTTTGCAAACATGACTCCAAATAATACCCCAAGCTTCCCTATAAAATTCGAAAGTGAAACCATCCAGCCCCGGGGCCTTAGAGGAAGAACCAGCTAACACCACGTTATGAATTTCCAGATAAGAAACCAAAAAGGTGAGAGGGGAAACCAGATGAGGAGGGATGCTAGAGCCAATGTGGAGAGGGCAGGCCCCGAGGTTGGGGGGAGTGGGGTTATTGTAAAGGTTTTAAAAAAAACTGACCGCCACCTTTGCAATATTCTCATAGGAGGAAAAATGCACCTCCTTAGTGATAAGCTCCTTAATAGGGCAGTAAGACTTTCTAGATTTGATTCTAGCAAAAAGAGAACCAAAATCATCTTCTCCCCTAGTAAGCCAATCCGCTTTGGCCCATTGAATCACCCAAGAACTCCAAGTCTTATGAAGCCAGGATAAAGGATTGTTAATATTATGAAGAGTGACATTGAGGTTATGGTCAAGGGGGGAATGCTGGAGCTAAGCCAAACAGTGGGATTGAGCAGCAAAGAACTCATTAATCTTACTGGTTATAAAAGAAGAATTAGACCAATTCTTTCTCTTGATGAGATCCTTGAAAGTATGAAGTTTAGAGTAAAGAGCCGAAGTCGAGCTACCAGAATTCTAAGAGGCAAAGACAGTGAGCAAACCATCCCAAAAACCATCCAAATTAAGCAGAAAATTCTTAAATTGAAACCGAGCATACACATTGGGACTATACCCAGGGAGGATCAGCAGTGGAGAGTGATCAGAGCATGAAGGTGCAAGGACCTTATAGAAAGAGTTAGGGAAACAATCCAACAAAGTAGAATTGTCCGAAGCTCTATCTAATTTAATATGGATGGAGTCCTCAGCCCTTTGATTATACCAAGTAAAAAATAGGCCAGTAGAAGGTAGATCCAAAACCTCGGTACTGAAAATCTAAGAATTCATCTCCAGCAAGCTACTATGGTGAAGAGGAAGATCGCCGGACTTCTCCTTAGTGAACCGGCAACAGTTAAAGTCCCTAAGGATGATCCAAGGGGAAGTAATAAAGGAGGCAATATGAAGTAAATTTTGCCAAAGAGAGGCTCTTTTCAAGGGGGAGTTAGCAGCATATATCACAGAGAGCATGACAGCAGGCATAGAGATGGAAGTCCCAGGAATCAGCTAAAAGGTGGTGAGAATCGAGGAAAAAGAGATGGTACTAGGATTCCACTTGATCCAAATCCTTCTCGGGGAAGAACAGCCAATGTTGTGACAGCTAGCTTCATCAGCAAAAATTCTATGTGAATTGATGAACCAGGGATCAGACGCAGAGTCCAGAGGGACCTTAGCTTCCAAAATATAGAACAGATCAAGGTGATGAGCAGAGACCAGTTGTTCGCAAGCCAAAACTCTATCAGGGGAGTTAAATCCTCGAACGTTCCTACAACCAATGGGGCAGTTGGTCATTTTCGAGTAGAGTTAGAAGACCGAGTCTTCTTGGCACTCTTTCCCTTGGGGGCATTTTGCACAATGGGCTGTTTAGGAGGAATGTTACCAGGTTTATTTTTCAAGGTGGGTTCTTGCTGTGTAGTTTGCTGGCTGGTGGGTGTGGGAGGATCATTGTCAGATGGCTCTTCTTCTTCTTCAGGTTGCAGGATAGCAAACCTGTTTGGTGAGGAGATAGGAGGATTAGCTAGCAAGAAAGCCGAGCTAGGGGAAGGAGGAAATTGGGGGATGTTAGCCATAGACGAGGAAATGTTGGTGACAAAGGGACAATTGTATGAGGAAGAAACTTCCTCAGTGGGGGAATTCAAATTCGGGATAGGGATCAGGGGCTGCATCCCGGGATGAGCAAAGGGAAGATGCTGCATCCCGGGAGCGCAGGAGGATTTTGATGTAGATTCTGTTCAATGATAGGGGTTTTGAGAATCGAGAGGATGGGTGGTGGGTTTATGATAGTGGTGTTAACAGGGTTGGTCGGGGTGGTAGTAGGAGGGGGAGGTGGAGGAAGGGAGGTCTATTAATCTGAGGAGGAGGTCTAGAGGAACGAGCCCGAGAAGAACGCCTTCCACGACCCGGAATAACTTTGGGTTGAGGTTAATGTGATAAAAAGAGGAAGGGTGTACAATCGACCCACACCCAGAACAAGGTGACGACTTCCAATCATAGAGGACTTTCATATTAACATTGTCCCCATCGAGAGAAATGGGGATTTCGTCGGGAAGAGTGGAAGTGTTCAAAACCATCACACACACTCTCGTAAAAGTGAGACGGGTTTTCCTTGCGGTAAGAGAGTCCACAGCCAAGGGATGGCCAACAAAGCTAGCTATTTTAGAAATCCCAACTGGATTCCAAACAACAAGAGGTAAATCTACAATTTTAATCCACAAAGGGATGGAGGAGAACACATCTAGTTTCGGTTTGAACTTGGCTGTCCATTTCTGCAAGATGAAAGGCCGGCCAAAGAAAAACTAGGGACCTCCCGACAAGGCCACCTAGTAATCTTCATGGGAGGAGAACTTAAAGAGAAAGAAGCCATCGTTCAGTGACAGTAGATCCACACTTCCCTTTGGGTTCCAATCCTTCTTCACAGCATTGAGAAGACTGAGGTAAGTCGGGCGAGGTCTAATAGAGTACCCAACTAGAGAGGAGCTCAAGTCAGGAACCCCAACAACAAGTTCAGCAGTAGAGAATGGTATTTTACTCACAGGTGGAACAAAAGAGAGGTTGAAGTTCCCAGCCACAGGATCATTCTTGGTCAGATTGAAGGCAAAGCTTAACCCCGCAGGGTTAGGGAACACATGCGAAGGAGCTTGAGCCGCTCCGGGCAAAGGGGGGAAATCCGCAAGAGAAGAGGATTCCATGAAAAAAGGAGAAAGGGGAGGGGAAGAAGACCCCTACCCACACAGTGGCGGGAAGAACCGAGGAGGGTGGCGGGAGGGGGAGGCTAGGGAGAACAAACCCTAGCAGAGCCTTCCCCAAGCAATCTCTAACTTCTAACTTCTGAAGATGGAAGTAGCAGCAGCCAAAGTTTTAAGTATTCTTTCGGAAAATTGGGGTATAAGAAAGATTTGCAAAAAATAAAGACCTCTTACAACCCAAAGTAAGAAAACAAACTTACAGACAGCAACAACCAAAAAACTGAGTTGTATAGCTAAAGTACGACCTATTAAGAAAAAATATATAAACTCTAAACAAACAAAAAACATGAGATAAACAAGTTCAATATTAGAGACAGGAATCAGTCTGGGAAATACTATATCTAAATTAACATAAGAATATGGAAGTAGCGATTCTCACCATGTTGTCAAATAATGACCATCCAAAAAGCAGAGAATAATATCCAAGGGGCAGCAAAATAGATGTATACAATTCCTAATAGTCCTCTCATGCCAACAGTGAATGTTATTTAAACGAAAAGAAAAGTAAAGCCTACGTCCCGTTGAAATCAGATAAATAAAAACATTGAAAGATGAGCAGTGCAGCCAGGATCTAAATGAAATCAGGACAAATCGCCAAAAAATAGTCACAAAATTCTAGATTAAGAGCCCAACTAACACAATGAAAATTTAGAAGAGAGATGATGCAAAAAATAGTCTCAGATAAAAAATAAGAGATCTCACAAGTTCCACGTGTTTCCACCCAGCAACCTCAAGTCAAACAGCTTCTGAAAATTTAAAGCAAATAGTAGTGATGCTGTCAAAATTTGTACCAAATCTCCTTGCATTCTTCTCTCTCAATAAGTGACAGAGAGAACAACAAATGACTATGACTTCGGACACTAAGATACAGTCATGGAAAATACCTGGATGGAGGATCAGAGAACTCTGATCGTCGTGACTCCAGCGTCGTCGGTTCTTAAACTAGACTGAAGAATAGGGCATGATCGATCGTCGTTGCTCCAGCTACGTCCGGTCGTAACCTTCACGAAACTATTCAGGTGAGAGTGTCAGAATTCATTTGAAATCCGAACGCGTGCCAAACCACCACAAGTCAATAAACTGGATGCAGAACTCAATTTTCCACAGGAAAATGAAATGGAAAAAATCAACGAATTTAGCTACTTTATTATTTCAAAACAAAGGTATTTTTACAAACATTAGCCACATATAAGGCTATATCCCAAAGAAAGAAAGAAACTAATCACAAAATAAAAATATGCTGAAGTTGCCGCTAATACTCCGAGGTCATGTCACATTCAGCTCCGGTGTCATTCTACCGGGGTAGGATAAACTTCATGTTCATAGTAGGGAGAAAGATCAGCCACGTTAAAGGTGGCGGAGACATTATAGTCGCCTGGAAGTTCAATCTGGTAAGCATTGTCCCCAATTTTGCGAACAATTCAAAAAGGTCCATCAGCCTTTGGTTTAAGCTTGTCAAACGCGCCTGGAGGGAACCTTTCTTTTCGCAAGCGAATCCACACTTTATCTCCTTCTTTAAACTAGACAGAGTGTCGAGACTTATTTGCTTGCTTCATACATTTGTTATTTTGCTTATGGATGAGTTCTTGTACGTGCTTATGTAGTTGTTGAATCTACCGACTTCGTTGATCTCCATCAACACTATAACTACTGCTCGTCACTTGCATAATCAAATCCAACGGAGTCAAAGGTTTGCCTTTATAGGCTACCTGGAACGGACTATGCATTGTGACCTGGTTCACAGATCTGTCAAATGCAAACTATCTGAGGCAATATGAGATCCCATTGCCTTAAGTTCTTTTCAACAAAGCATCGGAGAAGATTCTTTAGACACCTATTGACGGTTTCCATCTAGACATCGGTTCGAGATGAGCATTAGAGCTGAACTATAGCTTCATTCCCATCTTTGCTCAAAGAGTTCTCCAAAAATGGCTCATAAATTTGACATCCCGATCAAATGTCATTGTCTTCGATATTCCATGCAGGCGTACAATCTCTTTGAAATACAAGTCGGCGACATGAGTGGCATCAAGTGTCTTGCTACAAGCCACGAAATGGACCATTTTTTAAAAATGGTCTACCATAACCATGATTGAATCCTTGCTTCGTTGTGTCCTCGACAGGATTAGCACAAAGTCTAGACTTACATCAGTCCAGGGACCTTCAGGAACCGGTAAAGGTGTATACAACCCCAGTTTTTGTCCCTGCGTTTTGGAAAGAATGCAAATGTTACACTGCTTAATGAAGCGTTCAACATCCCGACTAATTGAGGGCAATTAGAAATGTTCTTTGGTTAAGGCCAGAGTTTTGTCTCATCCGAAATGTCTTGCAATGCCGGACTCGTGACACTTCTATAAGATAGTCATTCGCGTAGAGCATTGAGGAATACAAAGCCGATTGCCATAAAATAAATGATCATGTCGACAATGGTAAAATTGATTAGGTCCCTCCTTACACTTTGCCCAAATGACTCCAAAGTTAGGATCCTCGGGATATAATTCCTTAAGCATTTCAAATCCTATTATCTTAGTTTCTAAAGTTTGAAGCAGAGCTATCCGCCAGCTAAGTGCATTCGCCACCTGATTGCATTTGCCAGATTTGTGCATCAAAACGAAATGAAAAGCTCCCAGATATTCCACCCATGCAGCATGGCGTCCTTTTAGTTTCTTTTGAGTGTTCAGAAACCGCAATGCTTCATGTTCGGTGAACAAAATAAATTCATGGGGAAGTAAGTAATGTTCCCAATGGTGTAAAGCTTGCACCACAACATAGAACTCCTTATCGTATATAGAATACTTTCACTGAACTTCATTGAACTTCTCACTGAAGAAGGCGATTGGGTGGCCCTTTTGGCTAAGCACGGCCCCAACTTCTAAGTTAGACACATCACAATCTAACTCGAATACTTCCTCAAAGCTGGGCAAAGCAAGAATAGGTGCGATGGATATGGCCAGCTTCAATTGATCGAACCCGTGGTCCGCTTCTGGGGTACATGAAAATCAGTCTGTTTTTAGAAGCTCAGTGATGGGGGCAGTGATGGGGGCAGTGATGGAGCAGAAATTCTTTATAAATATCTGATAAAAGGAAGCGAGACTATGGAACTGGCGCACTTCTGTAGTTTATTGGGGTTTAGGCCAATGGAGGATGGCTTCAACCTTACTGAGATCGGCTTATGCCCGCCGCAGAGATGATGAAGCCCAAGAATGATATGCTGTCCGTTAGGTAGTGGCATTTCTTCGGATGGGCAAATAGATTTTGTTCTTTGAGTATCTCAAAGACATGCTGCAAATGCACCAAGTGAGTATCAACATTAGGACTGTATATCAAAATATCGTCGAAGTAAATCACCACACATTTATTCATAAGGGGTTGGAAGATTTGGTTCATGAGCATCATGAAAGTACTGGGGCATTGGACACACCGAACAACATCACAGTCCATTTATACAATCCTTCCCATGTTTTGATTGCAGTTTTCCATTCATCTCCCGGTTTCACCCGTATTTGGTGGTTGCCGCTTCTCAGATCTATCTTGGAGAAAAGAGTTGCACCATGAAGCTGATTAAAGATGCCATCTATACGGGGAATGGGGAAACAATATTTTATAATAATCTTATTTATAGAACGGCTGTCGATGCACATTCTAAAAGGTCCATCCTTCTTACGAACTAGTAATACGGGTACTGCACAGGGACTCGCACCGGAGCGTACAAAGCCTTTACTAATAAGTTCTTCAACCTAACATTGCAATTCCAAGTGCTCATCTGGCCAGAGTTTGTAGGTGGGTCTATTGGGTAAGACTGATCCTAGTACAAGTTCCATCTGATGTTGAACGTCACGGAGAGGTGGAAGTCTAGTGGGCAATTCTTGTGCCAACACATCCTCATATTGTTGCAGCAAGGGTCAGACGATTTCAGGGACCTCTAGTTGCTAAGGATTTTCTTCCATCAGGATCACAAGCAGACCCTATTGCGCTGCCTTCAACTCTTGAATTAACAGAGTTCAACTAAATAGATTGGTCGCAGAATGATCATCATCGTCCATTACCAGAGATGGTAAGAGCACAATATGTTGATGATCATGAAAAAATGAGTAAGTATTTGTGGTTCCATTGTGTATAGTGCCTTTATCAAATTGCCAGGGCCGTCCTAACAGCAAATGGCAGGCGTCCATGGGAATGACATCACATTGAACTCGATCTTTGAAGTGGCCTATGGAAAAATCAATCATATAAGTTTTGCCCAACAATACTTCAGCATTCTTTTGGATCCAAGATAATGAATAGGGCTTGGGATGATATGTGGTTGCTTGTTGTAATTTGTCCACCATGACGACGGCAACAACGTTCTCGTAACTCCCACTATCTATGATCACATTACATATACGATCTTTGACAGTACACCTTATTCGAAAGATTATGTGATGTAGCCATGAATCCCCCTTGTGAACATTCAATGATTGTTGTAAGACCAATAGATTTCCTTCATCTCCAGTCAGATAGGTTGGTTCAGACAATAGAGACTAGACAGCTGAGTTGATGGTTGAATCTTCAGGCTCAGGTTCTTCAATCAGTGTCACCACACGACGATTGGGACAGTTGGACGCTATATGTCCGAACCTTTGGCATGTAAAGCATTTGCGAATAGGAGGAGGAGTTGGGCCTTAAGTCCAACTAGCAAACGTACCTCCAGGAGGTTTGTCAGGTTGTCAACTCGTCCCTGCGACATTTCTGGGAACTTTGGTTTCTTTGTTGCCCACATACTCTGGGCCGATGTTTTTCTAATATAATTTCCAGGATTTCAATTGCTGCTTTTCTTCTTTTAAAGCCCACCCCGTAATATCTTGAAAGGTCCAATATGGCTAAAACTGCACAACATTGGTAATCGCAGGTTGTAGTCCTTATAAGAATCAAGCCATTGTGTTTTCCTCTGGTTCTCCGATGTCACACTTAAGGGATAGCTGCTCAAACAAAGACATATATTCTTCTTCTGTCAACTGTTGTTGTTGAAGATGAGTGAATTGTAGAAAGATGTCTTGCTTATATTGATTGGAAATATATTTCCTTTGCATTTCCCGTTTCATCTTAGCTTAGGTAACAATTTCTCTTTCCCTCTCGATTTCTTGATCTCTTCAGATTTTCCCACCACAGGGATGTAGTGTGTTTGAGTCTAATTGCTATTAGTTTAACAATTCTATCGGCTGGTATTTCTTTAAATTCAAGAATTCTCTCAACCATTTGGAGCATGTTAATGAACTCGTCCGGATCCATTCTTCTGTCGAATTCAGGAAGTTCTATTTTAATTCCACAATCATGGGGAGTCTTCTTGTTATGTCGATCCACTAGACGTCTTACAGTTTCATCTTCACTAGAAATTTCTTGATGAAATGGGTTAACATCTTCTTCTTCATTTGGATTTACTATAGGCTCAAGCTGTTCGCATGTAGCTAGTCATTGTTGCAACTGAGCTATATCTCGCTGCAGATCTTCGATCAAGATTTCTTGGACTGGTCTTCAGACATTCCAGCGAGGCAGCATCTTCCCAGCTCTGATACCACTTGACTCCAGACACTAAGATACGGTCATGGAAAATAACTAGATGGAGGATTAGAGAACTCTGATCGTCGTGGCTCTAGCGTCGTCGGTTCCTAAACCAAACTGAAGAATAGGGGATGATCGATCGTCGTTGCTCCAGCTACGTCTGGTCGTAACCTTCTCAAAACTATTCAGGTGAGAGTGTCGGAATTCATTTGAATTCCGAACGCGTGCCAAACCATTACCAGTCAATAAACTGGATATAGGACTCAATTTTCCACAGGAAAATGAAATGGGAAAAATTAACTAATTCAGCTACTTTTTTATTTCAAAACAAAGGTATTTATACAAAAATTAGCCACATATAAGGCTATATCCCAAAGAAAGAAAGAAACTAATCACAAAATAAATATATGATGAAGTTGCCGCTAATACTCCAAGGTCATGTCACTTTCAGCTCTGGCGTTAGACTAAATAATAAAATTATTTTTGAACCGAGTGAAGATGGTCCATGCCTCACGAGAAAGAAATAAATATGTGCGGAGATCGGACTCAAAACATTGTCCGGATACCAACTAGAATGCGCTACGTCGGCAGTACGGTGCTGTAGTACCGAGCACAGGTTGACGTGGCGCATTATGGCTGGTCTTCAGATGACGTTTTGTGTCCGCACAAAATAATTAATCCACAAGAAAGGAGCTCATAAAATGAATCAAATTAGATAAAATGATAAACGAGTAGTCATATTCAAATAAGAGATGTGCAATATTTTCAGGCATGTAATTACAAAAATTTCAAAGAGGTTGATCCTGAATATTTCTCTGAATGAGGTTATTAACAATTTTTAGTTCTCCAGCAATATCAACAAGGTAAAATTTGAATATTTTATGGCTTAAAATCTATGGCACAAAAATTTATACCATGAAACTGGCTGCAAATCTAGAAGAGAATTGCAAAACAATCTTTAAACTTGGGTTCCTTAAAATCACGCCAAACCAAAGGAACAATTAAAGATTCCTTGATAGAAATTGCTTGGATTGCCTATTGATCATGGGTAGGGAATGTTGAAATCTGAACTAGGGATTAATCTGTAGAAGAGAGTTAGCGAAAGAAGAAAACAAGAAGAAGAAGAAGAAGGTATTGCAGAATTCATTCATTATTCTTTCATGATTACTGTAGCTCTTTATAAATACATGTATGTCCTGATTACACAGTAAAGTAAACGGACACTTAGATGGTCTTGAATGAGCCATTATGAATCTTCATTGGAAGTTACACGTATGATCTGGGCTAGCAAAGCTACAGCACATGGCATGATCAAATGTTGCATTTATAGGTTTGCTTAAAACCTCCCCACAAGTTAACGGTAGTCTCAGCAATGGTTAGCTTGTCTCGTAACTAAGCAAACCTTGGAATAAAGAGTGACTTTGTAATAAGTCAGCAATTTGATCTTGAGTGTAAATGTGAGAAATCGATAACCTAATTTTTAATGCAATCTCTAGCAAAGTGAAAATTATTTTCTATATGCTTAGTCCTAGCATGAAAAATTGGGTTGTTAGCTAATGCCATAGCATCTATATTGTCACAAAAAAGAATTATAGGTTGTGAGGTGGCGATATTGAACTCTTAAAGAAAATGACGAAGCCATATTAAATCAGTGGTAGAAGTAGAAAGAGCGCAATATTCGGCCTCAATAGAAGAGTCAGCCATAGTTTTCTGCTTCTTAACAAACCAAGAAATAAGTATTTTGCTAAGGAAAGCACAATATCCAGATGTAGACTTGTGGTATGTTGTGTCACCAGCCTAGTCGAAGTCAGAATAAGCAGTTACCTCAATCGATCCAGGAAGAATAGGAAGATAAAAAAATAGAGTTTCTTTTTTGTAACGAAGAAGTCATTTAAGTAGTTTGAAATCATCTTCAAGTGGCTGGTGCATATGTTGACATAACTAGTTAACTGTATAAGCAATGTCGGGCAAAGTAATTGTTAAGTATTATAAAGTGCCAAAAATATGACAAAAGTGTTTAGCTTGAGCCAAAGCTAATGGAGAGGCTGAAACAAGTAAAGTCTTAGAAGGAATAGGAGAACTAAATGGTTTGCTATCATACAAGTCAGCACCATTTAAGAGGTCAGTAACATATTTGTATTGTGATAAATGAAGGTCAATTTGAGGTTTATATCACTTGCATACCGAGAAAGAATGAAATACATTCGAGATTCTTCATACTAAATTGAGCGGAGAGTCCAAATAATATTTATTTGATAGTGTCATCATGATTCTTGGTCACAAGAATATCATCTACAAACACTAATATGTATATAGCGATAGACTTCTTGCAATATTATAGAAGAGATGGATCAGCTGTACTATGAGTGAAACCATAGTTTAAGATATATGTTGAAAAAATTTCAAACCATTTCCGAGGTGATTGTTTTAAACTCATAAATATATTTTTTGTAGCCGACAATCATAATCTGGATAAAGAGGAACTAAAAAACCTTATGGTTGAGACACGAAAACTGTTTCAGTAAGTTTACCATGAAGAAAAGCATTGGACACGCCAAGCTATAGAATATGCCTTTTAGAAGTCATAACAACTTTGACAAAAATTCTTATTGTAGGAAGTTTTTCCACCGGACTGAAGGTATCTTTATAATCTAAACCATATTGTTGATGAGAACCTTGTGCGACAAGGCGAGCTTTATGTCTAGCAATAGATCCATCCGAATTTAGTTTGGTCTTGTAGACCTAGTTTCATCTCAAAATATGTTGATTAGGATGAGGAGGAACAAGTTTCCATGTTCCTAATTGTTGAAGAGCAACAAACTCTTGAGACAGCCTTTCGCTATAGACTATTCTTAATCACTTGAGAATAGCAAGTAGGATCTGACGGAACAGCAATGTGGCACATGCTAATAATATGCCTTAGTTTTAAAATACCTCTTTAATCTCGTAAGCATTGGATGATAAATAGATTCAATGGTGGAAGGATTTATTTATAGAGCATATAAAGAAGTTGTATCGAGAGGTGGAATAGAAGAAATAAGAGAAGTATTAGATGTAGTTTATGTAGAAATAGAAGGGTAGTTGGGTGGTAAATTCGGGATAGTGGAGTTGGCAACCGGTATAGAAGAGGTAGAATTTTGGACCATGGTTGGGAGTAATGCTAGTGGTGGAGTATAAGTGGGGACTTGAGAAGAGGTGCTTTCTATTTTCTCAGACATGAAGGGGAAGATATTTTCAATAAATTTAACATGTCGAGAAACAATGGTATTGCCAAATGGAAGGTGATAGCAAATGTATAGTTTTGTTTTTGAAGGATATCCAATAAATACACATGGAAGAGACTTAGGATGTAGTTTACAGATGAAATTAGATGGTAGAAATGGATAACAAAGACAACCAAAAATTCAAAGTGAATTATAATTCGGCTGTTTGTGATATAGCATATGACATGGAGAAGATAGCTTACTAGAGATGTGGGAAAGAAGATTTATAAGATGTACTACAGTTTGGACAAAATGAAGCAAGAACTTTTGAGGAAGATGAGCTTGAAATAAAAGGGCACTGGCAGTCTCTAGAATGTGCTGATGCTTTTGTTCAACTAGGCCATTTTTCTTTGGTTTATATGGACATGTTTGTTGGTGGATAATACCGAATTTTGGAAGTAGGAATCTTTTTGAAACATATTGGCCACCACCATCAGATCAAAAATATTTAATTTTAGAATCAAATTGATGTTTAACTAATTGTTGTAATTTGGCAAAAAAAGTGGTACATCAGACTTAGTAATTAACATAAATATCCAATAGAAATGAGAAAAATATTCAAAAAAGTTGATATAGTACTTAAAACCTTCAAAGGATGAAGTATGGGAAGGACCCCTTACATCACTGTGAATTAACTGAAGAACAGTAGTAGAAAGAGGCATAGATGTAGAGAAGGGAAGCTTGTGACTTTTTGTAAGTTCATAAGAAATATAATTAAAGGTAGAAGATAAGAGAGAAGATTTTAGAGAAATAAAATTTTTAAGTTTACGTAAGACTGGAGATAATGGATGTCCCATACGACTGTGCCAAAGAGAAGGCAAAGTGGGAACATCGACCAGTGTAGTTTTAGAGTTAACAGGTTTAGTAGATATTATATAATGTCTGTGGCAAGCTTGGCCGTGAAGGAGAATTCGATTTGTCTTTGGGTCTTTTATAGTGTATCAAGACGAATAGAATAAGATAGAATAATCATTGTCAGTTAGCAATTTATTTAGAAAAAGTAGATTATGATGAAGAGTATGCACCAAAAGAAGAGATTTTAGTAGAAGCTTAATAGAAGGAGTAGGTAATAAACCTTTACTGGTGTCAGTAATAGGAAGCAAATCACCATTGCCAATCTTAACCTGCTACTGACCGGTGTAGGTATGAGGCTCACATAATTACATAAGATTTGGTGTTAAATGGGATGTAGCACCAATGTCTAAGATCCATTAAGTATACTAATTTTGAGCTGTAACAATATTCATTGAACTAGAGGAGGCAGAGAAAAATCAGCTATATACCTGTATTTTTATGTGGAATGACCTATTTTCTCATAAATTTAATAATCCACCAGAGGAATGAAACTAGTTGTAGATCGAGGAGATGATTCCCTACCTTGGTTTGAGCATGAATCAAAATGACTTTGATATGAACAGCCACGCGCTTGGTGACGTAGTGCATACATAGTAGGTATTTCATCTTGGGGTGATGATTAATATGTCTCTCTAATAAATTCAGCAGCGAGCTTTAACTCAACACTAGACAAGAGTGAGAAAAATCATTTAAACTGGTAGGATTGAGATTTGTCTGAACATCTATTTGAAACCTCTAATACAAGCTCAGTAAACCATTTAAGGTGTAATAGATGATATCCTCCAATGGTAGCGAAGAACCAGATGCTCTAATATAATCTACTTTACTCTTAATTTAAAATAAGTATTGCATCATAGTCTTATCCTTCATTGTAATATAATGAATCTTATTTTGAAGTTGAGGAATTCAAGATCTATTTATAGATTGTAACCTCATTTCTATAGTTTCCCAAATTTTAGAACAAGAATTTATATTTAATACTAAAGGTAGAAAGATTTGGTAAATGGTAGAATAAAGCACCCCATCCAAGTTTTGATCAAAGAGGACCCAAGTGAAGTAATCTGGATTCAACTGCAAATTACCATATTTAGAAGGTATCATCTTAGTGGTTTGGGAGTAGAGCCATTCAAGTATCAATCGAATTCATTAGTTATGAAGAGTTTGAAAATATGTGATTTCCACAATGGATAGTTCTCGGTAGTGTGCTGAATGTTGAGAATCGATATTACATTAGTCATGAGGAATTTTAGCTGAGAGGTAATGGGGGTGTCTGCCATTACGACAATTTTTGTAGCATTAACCAAAGTAGATGAGTTGGTTAATGAATCCATCTAAGTTGAGGATAATAGAAACAGAAGAATGAGGTGCAAGCGATGGAAGACTAAACTTATTTCATTCAAGGATGAATGAAAAAACTTATCTCAAATACCATGTTGAAATTTACACTAGGGTTTAACCTACAGAGAAGAGTTAGTGGAATAAGAGTACAAGAAGAAGAAGAAGAAGAAGGTACTGTAGAATTCATTATGTATTATTTACTAATTCTTGTAGCTCTTTATAAATACATGTATGTCATCATTACACAGTAAAGTAAAGGGACACTTCGATGGTCCATACTGAACCATTATGAATCAATGACGGAAGCTACTCACATTATCTAGGCTAGCATAACAATAGCACATGGCACGATAAAATGTTGCATTAATAGGTTTGCTTAATACATCCACAGAAGCTAACGGTAGGTTCAACAATGGTTACCTTGTCTCGTAACTGAGCAAACCTTGGAATAGAGAGTGACTTTATAAATTAGTCAACAATTGATCTTGAGTGTAAATGTGAGAAATAGGTAGGACCCGATTTTTAATGCAATCTCTAACAAAGAAAAAATCAATTTCTATATGCTTAGTCTTAGCTTGAAAAATTGGGTTGTTAGCTAATGTCATAGTAGATATATTGTCACAAAAAAGAATCGTAGGTTGTGAAGTGGATATATTGAACTCTTGAAGCAAATGATGAAGCCATATTAAATCAGTGGTAGCGGTGAAAAGAGAACGATATTCAGCCTCAGTAGAAGAGTGAGCCATAATTTTCTACTTCCTTACAAACCAAGAAATAAGTGTTTCACAAAGGAAAGCATAATATCCAGATGTAGACTTTCGATCTATCGAGTCACCAGCCCAATCAGAGTCAGAATTACCTGCTAACTCACAAAATCCAGGAAGAATAGGAAGAACAAAAAATAGAGTTCCTTTTTTGTAACGATGAAGTCATTTAAGTAGTTTGAAATCATCTTCAAGTAGTTGGTGCATAAGTTGACATAATTTGTTAATTGTATAAGCAATGTCATGTTGAGTAATTCTTAAGTATTGTAAATAGCCTACCATATGATGAACGTTTTCAGCTTGGCCAAAGCTAATGAAGAGTCCAAAATAGGAAAAATTTTAGAAGGAATAGGAGAACCAAAAGGTTTGCAATTATACATGTCGACACGGTTTAAGAGGTTAGCAGCATATTTGGATTACGATAAATGAAGGCAAGTTGAGGTATACATCACTTACATAATGAGAAAATATGAAATACAACCAAGATTCTTAATACTAAACTAAGTGGAGAGTTCAAATTATAGTTGCTTGATAGTCTCATCATGATTCTCGATCACAACAATATCATCAACATACACTTATATGTATATAATGATAAACTTCTTTCGATATAATAGAAGAGATGGATCAGTTGTACTATAAGTGAAACCATAATTTAAGAGATATGTTAATAAAGTTTTAACCAATTCTGAGGTGATTATTTTAAACCATAAATAGATTTTTGTAGTAGACAAACATAATTTGGATAAAGAGGATCTACAAAATGTTGAGGTTGAGAAATGAAAACTATTTTAGTAAGTTTTCGATGAAGAAAAGCATTGTACACGTCAAGATGTAGAACTTGCCTTTTAGAAGTCACAATAACTTTGAGAAAAAATCTTATTGTAGGAAGTTTGGCCACCGGACCGATAGCATTATTATAAACTAAACCATATTGTTGATGACAATGTTGTGCTACAACGCAAGCTTTATGTCTGGCAATAGATGTTAAGATAGTTGCTACTTAGTTCTTGATTGTTGATATTTTATAACTTGTATGTTTTTTATGATTCCAAATATTATTGCTTTGATTATTATTTCTATTATCATATTTTGGATGAATTGTTTTACTCTTTGTGTGTACTAACATTTCAGGGAAATTATACTACGGATTGTTGAAGGCTTAAAATCAAGATTAGTTTAGAGTTTATTGTAATTCAAGTTTATATTTTTCATTTTATTGAGTCTAAAAGAGTGTGATTATCATTAAGTAACTGAGCACACACACACCAAGGGAGAGTTTAAAATCTACATTTTTAAAACTGAATATGATATCTTCTCGTATTGGACAATCTGATCAGTTATTTTCCCCTTCAAGCAATCGAGCAAACACATTGGAGAAATTTTTTCTAAGTATGGATCATACTGTACAATATATCATTCATACGTATATCGTCCAGGGTACGAATTGGATGGGTCCCTTTTCATCCAAACGTACTTGAAAATGTTTTGAATGGTTCATACTGTACGATGTTGTTATCATAGGTACGCCGTCTAGGGTACGAATTGGTAGGTCCCTTTTCGTCCAAACGAACTTGAAAATTTTTTGAATGGTTTATACCATATGATGTCATCATCGTACGTATGCTGTCTTTGATACAAATCTGATGGGTCCCTTTTCATCCCAATGAACTTGAAAATTTTAATAACTGATCATACCGTACAATGTCATCATCATACATATGCCTTCTAGGGTATGAAATTATGGGGTCCCTCTTCATCCCGACGAAGGTGAAAAATTTTCTAATTGTTTGTACAAGATGAACTCTATTCATACGAAATGATTATCATGTATGAAATGGTTTTGTACCGATTCACATAAGGTTTGTATGTAACAATTTTTGAACTATTCATATGTACGATAATACGATCGTACTATATGATCGTGTATGCTCAAAATGAGGAATTATAGTTTTCTAGAAAATTTTTTGTATCTTTGATATAAAAGGTCCACTAAAACTGATGTGAAAAATTCTTATCTTCCTTATTTTTCAAGGGCAATTGAAAGAGAGAGTGTGGGAGAGTGTTTGAGAAAGATTTCTTGAAATTGAAGTGTGAAGGGTTCACAAGGTTACTCAAAGGTAAAGATCTCTTTGTGATTTTGGTGATTAATATTCTTTTCTTCTTTCTAGTTGCTCGGGAGAAGATCTTTGAAGAAAATTTGGTATTACCAATACTTGGAGGATGTGAAAGGACAATGGTACTATGCTGACAGTTGGAGGGTGTGAAAGGATGAAGTTACTCTTCCAACACTTAGAGGGTATGAAAGGATAATGGTTCTCTGCCAACATTTGAAGGGTGTGAAAGGACGATGCTTCTCTACCACATTGGGGATTGGTGGAAGAGATGTTTTTGAAAAGGCTTCTCTTCCTTGCTATGGGGGAAAAAGGAGAGTCACTTTCGTAATAGTGCAAAACCTGAAGAGGAAGTCTTTAGGGAGTGAATGTATGTCGTGTTTGATCGAACCACTATAAATATATGTCTTTTAATTTCAACATTTTATTTTTTGTAAGTTATTTATTATGGTTCAAAAGTTTATTTTAAAAACATAGATTAACTTGCTATGAGATTTATATAAGTTTTCTATTTAAAACTTCCAAGAAAATTTTTAAATTAACAATTCACCCCCCCCCCCCCCCCCCCCCCCCCCCTTGGTTAGCCTTGGGACAATAGCTTAGGTTTAACAGCCTATATGAAATTAATAATAGAGCCATCTGAATTTTGTTTAGTCTTGTATATCCATTTACATCCCAAAACATGTTGATTAGCATGAGGAGGAAATTTTTTTCATATTCCTTGTTGTTGAAGAGCTACACACTCTTGAGAAATAGGGTTTCACCAAAGACTATTCTTAATAGCCTAAGAATAACAAGTAGGATATGACGAAATAGTAATGTGAATCATGCTAATAATATGCCTTAGATTTAAATTACTTGTCTTTAATCTCATAAGCATTTGATTAAGAATATATTCAATGTTGGAAGGATTTTTTTCAAGAGCATATGAAGTAGTTGTATCGAGAGCTAGAATAGTGGAAACAGGAGAAGTATCAGATGTAGTTTATGTAGAAATAGAAGGGTAGTTGTGTTGTAAATTTTGGATAGTGTAGTTGGCAACTTCTATAGAAGAGGTAGAAGTTTGGAACATGGTTGGGACTAATGCTAGTGGTGGAGTATAAGTGGAGACCTGAGAAGATATGCTTTCTATTTTCTCAGACATGGAGGGGAAGATATTTTCAATAAATTTAACATGTCGAGAAACAAAGGATTTGCCAAAAGGAATGTGATAGTAAATGTATCCTTCTGTTGTTGAAGGATATCCAATAAATACACATGGAAGAGACTTAAGATGTAGTATATATATGAAATTAGCTGGTAGAAATGGATAACAAAGACAACTAAAAATTCGAAGTGAATTATAATCTGGTTGTTTTTTGATATAGCATATGAAATAGAGAAAATATCTTATTAGAGATGGAGGGAAGAAGATTGATAAGATGTACCATAGTTTGGACATCATGAAGAAAAAACTTTTGAGGAAGATGAGCTTGAAATTAAAGAGCATAGTAGTCTCTAGAATGTGCCGATGCTTTCGTTCAGCTATACCAATTTGCTCTTGTGTATAAGGACATGTTTGTTGGTAGATAATTCTGGCTTTTGCAAGTAGGAAATGAAATTTTTTAGATACATATTCACCACCAGCATCATATAAAAAATATTCATTTTTAGAATGAATTTGATGTTTAACTAATTGTTGAAATTATGCAAAAACAAGTGGTATATCAAACTTAGCCATTAACAGAAATATCCAATAGAAATGAGAAAAATCATCAACAAAGTCGATATAGTATTTAAAACCTTATGAAGATAAAGTAGGGGATGGACCCCATACATCATTGTGAATTAACTGAAGAATAGTAGTAGAACGAGACATATATAGAGAGAAGAGAAGCTTGTGACTTTTTGCAAGTTCACAAGCATTACAATTAGAGCTAGAAGATAAGAGAGAAGATTTTAGAGAAATAAACTATTGTAGTTTAAGTGAGACTGGAGATGATGCTGTCCCAAACGACTGTGCCAAAGAGAAGCCGAAGTGGGAATAGTGACTAGTGCAATTTTAGAGGCAGCAGGTTTAGTAGATATTGGATAGAGTCCACAACAAACTAGGCTGTAAAGGAGAATTTAATTTATCTTTGGGTCCTTTATAGTGTATCCAGACGAAACGGATAAGATGGAACAATCATTTTCATTTACCAATTTACTTAGAGAAAGTAGATTATGATGAAGAGTAGGAACAAAAAGAAGAGATTTGAGTAGAAGCTTACGATAAGTAGTAGGTAATAAACCTTTACCAGTATGAGTAATAGGAAGCAAATTACCATTGCTATTCTTATCTTGCTGCGAAGTGGTTTAGGTTTGAGGCTCACATAATTGCATAAAATTAGGTGTTAAATGGGATGTAGCACCAGTGTCTAAGATGAATTCAGTGGACTAATTTTAAGATGTACTAGTATTCACTAAATCTGAGGAGGCAAAGAAAAATCAGCTCTATACCAGCATTTATACGCAGAATGACCTATTTTCCCATAAATTTTACAATCCACCAGAGGAATGAAACTAGTTGCATATAGAGGAGATGTTCCCTTGATTCGGTTTGATTGTGAACTAAAATGTCTACGATATGCACAACCAAGTGCTCAGCCACGCTGTGCATACATTGCAGGAATTGCATCTTGAGGTGATGATAATGATAGGTTTCTAACTGATTCAGCAGTGAGGTTTAACTCTTCATTGCATAAGAGTGAGTAAAAATCATTTAAACTGATAGGATTGAGGTCTGTCCGAACAGTAATTTTAAACCCTTAATACTTACTCGGTAAACCATTTCAGGTGTAATAGATGATATCCTACGGTGGTAGCAAAGAACTAGATGCTCTAATAGAATCTACTTTACTCTTAATTTTAGAAAAGTATTACATCGTGGTCTTATCCTTCATTATAATATGATGAAGCTCATTTTTAATTTGAAGAATTTGATATCTATTTGTAGAATTGAACCTCCTTTCTATAGTTTCCCAAATTTTAGAACAAGAATTTATGTTGAATATATATGGTAGAAAGGAATGGGAAATTGTACAATAAAGCACTACAACCAAGTTTTGATCAACGAGGAGCCAAGTGCAGAAATCAAGATTCAATTTCAAATCACCTTATTCAAAATGTATCATCTGAGTGGCTTTGGTGTTGAGCCATCCAAGTATCAATCAAATTTGTTAGTTGTGAAGAGTTTGAATATCTGCAATTTCCACAATGGATAGTTCTCGGTAGTAAGCTGAATGTTGATAATCGATGTGACATTAGTCATGAGGAATTTCAGCTGAAAGGGAATAGCGGTGTTCGCCATTTTGACAAATTTTACAGCATTAACCGAAGTAGAGTTTTCTATTTTTGACCAGATCTTCTTGGAAAAACCAAAAATTTGCCTGGATGATCAGTTAAAAATAAAAACCCTAATTAGGGCATCCTGATTAAGGCAGTCACAATTAAGCGCATTATCCTAAATGATATTTATATCGACTGGGATGATAGGATCAAATCAAAAAAATCTACTGGTAGATCTATTTAGGTATCTATTATTTTTGGACGTCGTCTAGGACATCATCATCGATGATAAAGTGCAATTATGCCTAAATTTATTTGGTAATTATGAAAAAAAATTAAGGTTTCATTGCTCGATCATATCATCCTGGATGATCACAGGATCACCTTGGACAATTAGTTAACAAACCTTAGTTGTTCCTGGAAGATTAAACATCTACCTGATTTTATTCAGGGTGATGCTCTGGATGATACATATTGAATTGAACAAATCAGCCAAAATGATCGTGAGATTGGGGTAGATAATTAAGTTATTTTTACATCATCATGACATTTATTCAGGGCAATATTCTGGATAATATTCCATTAGTTGTATAAATCAAACATGATGATATACTATCATCCTGGATGATATGAACAAAAACTTTATGATCATCCCAAATCGTCCTAATTTATTGAGCTAAATTTGTACTGATCATACAGGATGATATTTATATCATCCTGAATGATAATGTCAGTTTGTTACTATTAGGAGCAAATTTGGAGCTCTTCTATCTAAGCTTTATCAAAGACTTTGAAAGCATCTTTGGCAGCCATTGAAGCTTCATTCTTATGGAAAAGAAACTTGAAGAGAGAACTTGAAAGGGAGAGAGGAAATGGAGGAGTTTGAGAGAGGGAGAAGATCCTTTGAGGGGGTTTCAAGTGAGTGTGGAGGGGGGTTTCATATAGTTGCTTCGGCAAGAGGGGGGATTGTGAAAACTGGGTAGAAATAATAAAAGACCTAAGCAAGAGTTTAATATTTTAGTGTTTTTAAATTTTAGCAAGAAAATTTAACTACTACGAAGGCAAATACTTGAACTCAACATGCAACGATAAAATCCCCTTTTTTTTTCTTTCACAATTTTCCCTCACCAAGCTCACCTTCTCCTTCCTCTCTCAAACCCAAAAAAACTTCTCAAGAGCTCTCTCCCAAGGATTTCCTCTTTAATCACGTTTCTCTCTTTCTGTCACTCATAAAAAGATTACTAATTTTGATACATAAAACGGGCTCCAAAATCCCTGAACTTTTCAAAGTAGCCGTTACAATCTTATAGTACGATTTCACATCGTACAGTACAATATGTATAAATAGGCTTCATCCTGGTATGAAGTTGTACGAACAGTTCTAAATTTAATCGTATGGTATGATACTCAACACTACTGCTTGTACAGGACGATAGGCAGGACGATCAAATATCATCTCTGTTCATCGTATGGTATGATTTACATCGTACAGTACGATGAAGCAAAAAATAAGGAACATCCAGGACGATCTCTGGGATGATCAAAATTCATCTCTGTTCATCGTATAGTACTAACATATTCATATAGTACGTTTATCAATCAGTAATTAGGCCTTGATTTTTTCTACTAATCACGGATTAGTTTAAGTAAGTATTTAAAATAGATCGTATAGTACGAATTTATTAATTCGTACTGTACGAACGACAGAGAATAACTTACTTAAGTTAATGTGACGGCTAGGTTTTGGATTTGAAACACATCGTACAGTACGATTTGTTCACAGATAACATTTTACAATACATAAGATCATACAGTACGAAATATTGTCGTACAATATAATTTCCAGAGCAAGAAAAACTATATTTTTTTACTTTTAAAACCCTCTCCCTCTATATTTGTGCATGGTTGCTTAGACTTACATGCAATTTGTGGCCAGACTCAACCAAATAAAAAATAAAATAAATAACAAATTACATTTTCAGACTTATACTTTTAATCTAACCAGAATTGAGTCTTCCCGTTGTCCTGAGTAGCTTATGATCTTCTTGAAATGTTAGTACTCACGGATAATAGCAAACCATAAATGATATTAAATGAAAAGTTGTTTAGGCAACATTATTAGTCATCATCAAAATCTCAAACTCGGGGTCATGGGTCGCAACAATCTCCCCCTTTTAGATGATGTCAAATAATGTTTCTTGTAAGCAAGTTTGAAAGTGATTTTTTTTTTAATTTAAACATAAGAACAAGAAAAATACTAAAAAGGAAAATGCAGTACAAAATAAGGGAAATGCATTATATTTAACCATATAGAAACATAAGAACTAACAAACTACAATAACCTTCTCCCCCTTTTGATAGCACCAAAAAAAAGAGCAAACAACACTAAGAAAAAAAAACAACACATACACTTCAAAGGGAAGGATCCTGATCACTTGGAGGTGGAGGTGGGTTTGGCTGAAAATAGTGAAGGATTGTATGAAATCGTTGATCAATCACGGTAAGTTAGCTACAAGTGAGGCGAATTTAAAGAATTTTTCCAAAATCATACAGTACGATCGTATTTCGTACAGTGTGATTGATAATAAATGATCTGATGGGTCATTTCGAAAAAAATTTGTCAACACGTGCAGTACGATGGATACGGTACGGATATCGTACTGTATGATCAGAAGGATTTTGATCGTCTTGAGGGTCGTCGGTACTACCTTTGACAAAAAGTTTCATACAATATGAATAGGTGTATCATATAGTATGAACTACATTTATATCGTACCAGACACCTTTAACTCATTCTCATCCATTTTGCTAAGGTGTATCGTATAGTATGAAGTGAGGTATCGTATAGTACGAACACCAATAATATCATACCAATCCAAGTTAATTCATCCCAATCCATTTGCTGACATGGATCGTACAGTACAACAAGGTGGTATCGTACAGTGCGATGGTCAATAATGTCATACCAGACGGATTGAATGCCTGCCAGGTTTATCGTACAGTACGATCAATGGAGGTAAAATTTTCTTATGAGTTGTGCTGTATAGATTTAGGCATATCGTACAGTACGATAGTAGATCATACTGTATGGTAATAAAATGTCAAATTTTTGTGTTTACGTGTAGTGAGTGTGTGATGATCAGGAACAACCTTAGAAGAGATTTTTTTTATGCATTAATGTCTATGACACCTAGTCTAGTCCTCAAGGTGCTAAAGGTGTCGAACGCTAGTGGTTTTGTGAATATGTCATCCAATTGATCTCCTGTAGTGATGTGATGCAATTATATATCTCCCTTAGCAACATGATCTCTTATGAAATGATGGCTAATGTCTATGTGTCTCGTTCGAGAGTGCGGAATTGGGTTCTTAGAGATGCAAATTGCACTTGTATTGTCACACATCATTGAGAAGGTTCCTATAGGTAGGCCAAGATCAAGAATTTGTTGTTTTAGTTATAGTACTTGTGCAATGCAACTTCCTACTATAATATATTATGCCTCGGCCGTGGAAAGGGCTACTTAGTTTTGCTTCCTACTAGACCAAGAAACTAATGATTGTCCTATGAATTGGCAGGTACCAGAGGTGCTTTTTTTATCTATCCTACATCTTACAAAATCAGAATCTAAGTAACATAAGATTTCAAAGGAAGTGTTGTGCCTAGGATACCAAATTCCTAAGTTCGAGGTGCCTAGTAGATATCTAATGATTCTCTTAACCGCAGTTAAGTGAGACTCTTTAGGATTGGCTTAAAAATGGGCACAGAGGCACATACTAAACATTATGTCCGGTCTACTAGCAGTCAGGTAAAGAAGGGATCCAATCATTTCTCTATATTTTTTTTTTTATCTACTGATTTTCCACTAAGATCTTTATCTAATTAGATTGTTGAGCTCATTGGAGTGTTGATGCATTTAGCATTATCCATTTCATATTTTTTCAAAATATCCTTAATATACTTTGTTTGGTTAAGAAAAGTTTTGTTATCCCTTTGTTTTAGACTAAAGCTAAGAAAATAATTATGTTCTCCCATCATGCTCATTTAAAACTCATTACTCATTATTTTTTAGAATTTATCACACAAGTTTTTATCTGAAGATCCAAATAAGATGTCATCCACATAAATTTGAATAATGAGAATTTCATTTTTTATCTTTTGTAAAAAGTGTGTAGTATCTACACTACCCTTTTCAAATCCTCTATCTAATAGGAATGAGCTAAGTCTTTCTTACCATGTTCTAGGTGCTTGCTTTAATCCATGAAGTGCCTTTTTAAATTTGAATACATGATTTGAAAATTGTGAATTTTTAAATTTGGGGGGTTGCTCAACATGTAAATCTTTCTTAATTACCCCATTCAAAAAAGCACTCTTTACATCCATTTGATATAATTTGAAGTTCTTGAAACAAGAAAAAGCTAAGAGCACTCTTATGGCTTCCAGTCTAGCAACAGTGGCAAAGGTTTCTTCAAAGTCTATTCCCTCAATTTGGTTGTACCCCTTAACTACTAATCTAACTTTATTTCTTGTTATTGTTCCTGAATCATTCACTTTATTTTTGAAGACCCATTTTGTTCTAATAACACTTTATTCTTTAGGTTTCTTGACTAACTCCCAAACATCATTCCTGGTGAATTGGTTCATCTCTTCTTGCATTGTTAGAATCCAAAATTCATCTCCTAAGGCTTGATATATACTTTTAGGTTCTATCATAGAGATGAATGCTGAATGACTAACCTCTTTCCTAAGTCCATGCCTAGTTCTTACACCTTCTAAAGGGTCTCCTAAAATTAAATCTTTAGGATGACTAGAAGAATATCTCTATTCTCTAGGCAAATCTTCCTGAGGTTCTACCCTTTCACCTAAGATCATAGTCTCTACTCCTTCAATTGCCTCTATTTCATCATCTTTAATTTTATATTCAGAGGGCTTATCTGATTCATCAAACAATACATGGGTGGACTCTTCTACGATTAGGGTTCTGTTATTAAAGATTCTATAGGCCTTACCTACATATGAATAACCTAAGAAGACACCGTCATCAGACTTGGGATCAAATTTTCTTGATATTTGCCATTATTCAAGATGAAACACTTGCACCAAAAGATATGTAAGTGTGAAAGACTCAGTGTCCTACCCTTAAGGAGTTCATAAGGAGTTTTATGCAACTTAGATCTAATGTTTACCCTATTTAAAACATAACATGCTGTGTTGACTACTTCTGCCCAAAAGTATCTAGGAAGGGTGTACTCCGCTAACATTGCCCTAGCAGCTTCTACCAAAGTTCTATTCTTCCTTTCTACTATATCATTTTGCTGAGGTGTTTTAGGGGCTAAGAAATTGTGTTCTATTCCTATCTCTTGACAGAAAGATTCAAGCTTTGAGAAGAAGGATACAAAATGAGAGAGTGATGAAAAAAGTATTTGTTTTAACCAAGAGAGAGAAGCTCCCAATTTTTCTAGAGAGAGAAAATCTTGTTCTTTTCAAAATTCTTTTTTTGCGGGCCACCGGCGGGTGTCCGGATGAATGATTGGTGGATCTCCACCACTTGATTCATGGCTAACATTCGGCATTCTGGTGCCAATCGGGGTATTGGCAAAGGCAACAATGGCGTTGTAATTATAGAGGGTTCGAGGCCTCTGATTCGCCAAGAAGTGGTTGAAGGAAAAAGGGAAAAGGGCAGCTGTGGAATGTGATTATGGTAATAATCTTAATCCAGAATTGAGAAGATTGTTTTGGATAATAATCTGGATGCATCGTCTTCTACTAGCATGAACTTGAAGGTTAGCAAATTTGTGTTGAACCATGAAGTTGGAGACGGACGTATATTAGATACTGAGATTGAAGCCTCTGCTTTGAAAATGGTAGATAGTTCTTCACCGAAGAAGCCAATTTTGAAAGAGGAACTGGAATCTAATGTTCAGCGAGATCCTGCGGCAAATGGATTGAAGGAGAATTTTAATGAAGCATGTAAAAAAACTCAACATATCAAGATTCATGTAGATAAGGTGATTACAGAACTGTTTGAGGACGGCATGGCAGTAAAGCTTAATGATGAGAAGGAAGTGTTAAATTCAGAGATTCTTAGACATTCTCTGGTTATTAAGGTTCTTGGAGATAAAGCTTCTTTCCCTTTGTGTAGTCTGGAATTGAGGAAGCAGTGGAGTATGTTTGGCAGTTTTTATATGACATCAATAGGAATGAATTGGATTTTATGTTCATTTAAGTCTGTGGAAGAAATGGAGGAAGTGTTAAATGGCGGGCCTTGGTTTGTCGGAGGTCACATTGTCGGGATGGACAAGTGGTCTCCTTTGATCAACCCGAATTCATTAAGAGGAATTACTGCTTCGGTATGGATTCATCTTCCATTTTTACCATTGTATTGTTGGGATGAGGAGAATATCATTAGGATTGCATCCAAAATAGGTACGACAATGTATTTGGATGGCAATTCTTTTAAATGGGGGAAACAAGAATTTGCTCGGGTCTATGTTAGTCTAAATCTGGAAAACAAGCTCCTTAATGGTGTGTGGGTGGACGGAATAGCTAGTCAATTCTTCCAAAAAATTGAATATGAAAAGATTGATCTGATTTGTTATCATTGTGGCATGGCCAGTCATGATAGGAAGGATTGTCATGACTATGTGAAGAAGATTACGGGAGATCAGCCGCCAAGGAACTCTGTTACTAAGAAAGTTATGGGAGGAGAGCTTGGTACTAAAGAAGATGAAAGTGAATATGGTCCGTGGATTCATGTGAAATTTAAAAATAGGAGATTCAAGAACGGGAAGATGTCGATGGTTGGTAAATTGGGAAGAAATACTGATGGTGTGATTGTGAAGGCTCAGATTCATCAATCTGATACAGGGCAACATGTGAAGCAATACAAGAAGGCTGAGGTGAATCCTGATCTGGAATAGAGTAATTTATCTGTACTACTAACAGATAATGCTAATGGTAAAGAGGAGAGTGCTGTAGGGATATCTATGGCTAATAAATTTGATGTCCTATGGGAGGAATTTGAAGAAGGGGAAGTAAGGGACCATAACAGTGTAGTGTAGTAGAAGGATTTGAATAGTACAGTAGAGTTACCAGAACAAGTTGATTTTGTAATTCCACAAAGTAGCAGTTTGGTTAAGTTGAAGCTGGCCAAGGAACTAAAATCTTTGGGGCCTCTAAAACCGGACCATAGGAAGAAGTGAAAGGAGGGAAAAGGTTTTGTACCAAGTGGGGAGAGTTCCCCTATGGTTACTCAATGAATTCATTAATTTTCTGGAATTACAGGGGGGCTAGAAAAAAGGAGCCTTCCTTGTATCTCAAGGAGATTGTTAATGATCATAATCCTTGTTTTGTAGGATTGATGGGAACTAAACTAGCGAGTATTGAAAGAAATGATGTTGATTTCCTTATTGGAATGGATTGGAATTATTTCCATTTCCCTTCTATGGGGACTACTGGTGGGATTTTGATCTTATGGAATTTGAAGTCGGTTTCTTTTGATGTGGAGAAGAGCTCTTCTCAATTGGTGATTGGTTCTCTTTCTACACCTTCCTTGGGTGTTTGGAAGGTGGCAAAAGTATATGGTAGTAGATGTCATATTGAAAGGAGGAGTTTGTGGAACTTGCTGGAGTCCTATATGAAGGATTCGGGTCTTGCTATTGTAGGAGGGGACTTTAATTATATTTTAAATAAGGAAGAAAAGAAGGGTGTGTTTGAATAGTTGCTATTTGAATGATTTATATTTGTGCAACTTATGTAGTTTTGATGATTCCAAACATTATTGTTCAGATGTATAGTTATCTCCTAACAATTTTAGAAGATTTGCACTTGCTCTTGTGTGTACTAACATTTCAGGAAAATCAGACTCCAGACTACGAAAACTTCAAATCAAATTCAACATATGATATTTTGTTTATTTGAAGTTTGTCTTTTCTTTAATTAATTTTGAAAGGGAGTGATTGTAATTGAGTGAATAAAATCTCACACACACACAAATTAGGAGATCATGAAATTCTATACTGATCGTACAGGACAATATTTATCGTACTGGACGATCTGTCAGTTATCTCCTATAGAGCACTTGGAACGAATAGGAACTTTCTTTGGAAAATTTTTCTAAGTCCTATTCGTCCAAGACGAATTTTAATATCGTCCCGGACGATGGGTTCTCTGTAAACATTTCGTCCAGACGAATTTTACCATCGTACTGGGCGACCAGTCCTCTGGAAAAATTTCGTCCAGACGAAAATAAATATCGTACCGGACGAACAGCTCTCTGGAAAATTTTCGTCCAGACGAAACCAAATTATCGTCCCCAGCGATTGGTCCTCTGGAATATTTTCGTCCAGACGAAATAAAGTATCGTCCAGGACGATCGGCTCTCTGGAAAATTTTCGTCCAGACGAACACAGTTTCGTCCAAACGATAAACCGACTTAGGACAGTTTTCAGCAGTTTCTAGAACCGACCTTGTAATAACCGTTCGTACTGGACGAACCAAGTTCGTACAGGATGATCAGCTGTACGAAGTCATTTCGTACACATATACAAATTGGGTCGTTTCAGATCGTTTAAGTAAAATCATCCAGGATGATCCAGGATCGTACGGGACGATCCACTGCGTACAGAATTGAAAATTTGCAGTTTTTGGGCGGTTTTTCATGTCTTTTGTATAAATACTCCAAATTAGACTGCCACCCAATCTTTTTGTCATTTGATCTTCGTGCCTATTGAGAGAATAGCCAAGGGGAGAGTGGAAGAGAGCTTTCAAAGGAGGATTCCTACCATTGGAGCGAGAAGGCTTCACTTGGATTGCAAAGGTAAGAATCTCTACTTGTGAAATTGGATTTCTTCACTCTTTTCTTTCTTCCTTCTAGATTCTTGTGAGAAGATCATTCAAGAAGGTCCGGTTCACTGCCGACACTTGGAGAGTGTGAACAGACGTGGGTTCTCTGCCTACACTAGGAGAGTGTAAAAGGAAGGAGGTTCTCTGCCTACACTTGGAAAGTGTGAACAGCCGTAGGGTTCTCTGCCCACACTAGGAGAGTGTGAAAGGACGACGGTTCTCTACCCACACTAGGAGAGTGTAAAAGGACGACGGTTCTCTGCCCACACTAGGAGAGTGTAAAAGGACGACGGTTCTCTGCCAGCACTGTGGATTGTGTAAAAGGACGACGGTTCTCTACCGCACCGGGGAGTGGTGAAAAGAGTGTTTTGTACAGGCTTCTCCGCCTTGCTGTGGGTGCAAAAGGAGAGTCACTTTGTGGTATTAGTGCAATACTCAGAGGGTGCCTCTGAGGAGTGGATGTAGGTCTGGTTATAAACCGAACCACTATAAATCTGGTGTCATTTACTTTATTGCTTTTACGTTTCCGCATTTTAAATTTCAGTTTTAACAACTCTGTGGTTGAAAAACATTTTTCTACAAACTTTAAAAGAAAATTTTATTTCGGTTCAACTTTAATTTTAAGAGGGTTTAAAATTTTTAAAAATACCAATTCACCCCCCTCTTGGTAGCCGTGGGACATTTACTTAGGCTTAACAACCTAATTACTAGACTCAACAAGTGGTATCAGAGCATTGTTTCAAAATCATAAGTTTGAACTACTTTTTGATTAACGTAGATGGCTACATTTGGAAACCGAAACACACCTGAGGGTTACTCTATCACTAGACCTCCACTGTTTGACAATATTCCTTTTGATTTTTGGAAAACACGCATGTCTACTTTCTTACAGTCACTTGATTATCGCATGTGGATGTTAGTCCAGGAAGGTTACACAAAACCAACTAGATTAGTTGATGGAATTAGGGTAGATACACCCTATGCAGATTGGACTATAGAAGAACGTGACTTAGCACAATTAAATGCGAAATGTTTAAATAGTTTCTTTTGTGCTTTAAAATTTGAAGACTACATGCGAGTTTCCACTTGTAAAAGCGGAAAAGACATATGGGATAGACTTTGTATTACTTATGAAGGGACAAATGAGGTTAAGCAATCAAGACTCAATATCTTGTTACATGACTACGAATTATTTCGCATGAAACCTAATGAATCTATATCTGACATGTACACAAGATTCACTCAAATTGTCACCTCTTTGCATGCACTTGGTAGGGAATTAACTAATGCTGAAATGGTTAATAAGATTCTTCGTTGTTTACCTACTGCATACGATGCTAAAATTACTGCAATTACAGAGTCAAAAGATCTGAACATTTATTCTATTGACAATCTTCTTGGTTCACTCATTGCTTACGAGCAAGGAGTAAGTCAAAGAAAGATTGATGCAGGTGAACCAAGAAAGGACAAGAATATTGCACTAAATGTGGAAGAGTCAGAAAGTGAACACTCACAACCTGAGGATGAAGATGATATAGCACTGATGACTAGACAATTCAAAAGGTTTTTAAAGAGGAAGCAGAAGAGACGCCAGCAATGGAATAGAGGTAAGTATAATAGAAATGGCAAGGTTTCTAATGAAGTGATTTGTTATGAATTCAGGAAACCAGGTCATATAAAGACTGATTGTCCAAAACTCAAAGCCTCTCCTAGCAAGGAGAAGGTAGAGGAGAAACCAATGGTAAAGAAGGGCAAGAAGAAGTTTCAAAAAGCTTTTTGGGCGGACTCAGCTTCAGACTCATCTGAGACTGAAAAAGAAGAAGAAGTCACCAACCTTTGCTTGATGGCAGATAAAGCTGAACAATCAGATCAAGAAGAGGTATGTGATTTAACTTATAATGAATTGTTTGAAGTTTCTGAACACATGCATGATGCATATAGGAAAATGAAAAAGATGCATGCTAGTTTAGTTTTAGAATTGGAAGAGCTTAATAAGGAACACGAAATCCTTAGGAAAGATCATGCTTTAATTGATAGCAACCACATGAAACTACTTGATGAATATGATGACTTGAATAAAAATTTTGAGAATTTAAAATCATCCTATGCTGAACTTGAAAAAGAATTTGAGAAATTTAAGGATGAATCTGAGCACAAGACATATAGAGTCAATTATACAAATCGAATCTTGGAGGAAATGAATTCATTTTACAAACTTACTATAAGAGCTCTCGAGGATAATAGGAACCCCCCTAAACATGAAGATTTTACAAATCCTAAATATTATCCAAAATTCATGAAATCCCTTAGAAGACAATCATATGAGAGAAAACATAGGAATATTTTTCCTAATGTTAAATGTAACAATTGTGGATTTTTGGGACATATATCTCACACCTGCACTTTAAAGATGAAACCTAATTTGGTGTGGAGAACTAAGATGCATAAACCTAGACATATCACACATGCATCTGATTATAAATTTCATAAAGGTGAACCCAAACTAGTTTGGGTTCCTAGGTCTAACATTTGAGAATTTTGCAGGTATACTCTCACACAAGACCTCGTGAGAGTATATGGTACCTGGACAGCGGATGTTCTAAGCACATGACTGGAGATACTGCTCAATTTATAACGCTGGAAGCCAGGAGTGGAGGCAAGGTTACACTTGGAGATAATACCACAAAGAAAGTGGTTGGATCAGGTATGATTGGAAATTTGAAAAACTTTTTCATAGATAATGTTTTATCAGAGCTTAGTTTCAAAATCATAAGTTTGAACTACTTTTTGATTAACGTAGATGGCTACATTTGGAAATCGAAACACACCTGAGGGTTACTCTATCACTAGACCTCCACTGTTTGACAATATTCCTTTTGATTTTTGGAAAACACGCATGTCTACTTTCATACAGTCACTTGATTATCGCATGTGGATGCTAGTCTAGGAAGGTTACTCAAAACCAACTAGATTAGTTGATGGAATTAGGGTAAAAATACCCTATGCAGATAGGACTATTGAAGAACGTGACTTAGCATAATTAAATGCGAAATGTTTAAATAGTTTCTTTTGTGCTTTAAAATCTGAAGACTACATGCGAGTTTCCACTTGTAAAAGCAGAAAAGACATATGGGATAGACTTTGTATTACTTATGAAGGGACAAATGAGGTTAAGCAATCAAGACTCAATATCTTGTTACATGACTACGAATTATTTTGCATGAAACCTAATGAATCTATATCTGACATGTACACAAGATTCACTCAAATTGTCACCTCTTTGCATGCACTTGGTAGGGAATTAACTAATGCTGAAATGGTTAATAAGATTCTCCATTATTTACCTACTGCATACGATGCTAAAATTACTGCAATTACAGAGTCTAAAGATCTGAACATTTATTCCATTGACAATCTTCTTGGTTCACTCATTGCTTACGAGCAAGGAGTAAGTCAAAGAAAGATTGATGCAGGTGAACCAAGAAAGGACAAGAATATTGCACTAAATGTGGAAGAGTCAGAAAGTGAACACTCACAACCTGAGGATGAAGACGATATTGCACTGATGACTAGACAATTCAGAAGCTTTTTAAAGAGGAAGTAGAAGAGACGCCAACAATGGAATAGAGGTAAGTATAACAAAAATGGCAAGGTTTCTAATGAAGTGATTTGTTATGAATGCAGGAAACCAGGTCATATAAAGACTGATTGTCCAAAACTCAAAGCCACTCCTAACAAGGAGAAGGTAGAGGAGAAACCAATGGTAAAGAAGGGCAAGAAGAAGTTTCAAAAGGCTTTTTGGGCGGACTCAGCTTCAGACTCATCTGAGACTGAAAAAGAAGAAGAAGTCACCAACCTTTGCTTGATGGCAGATAATGCTGAACAATCAGATCAAGAAGAGGTATATGATTTAACCTATAATGAATTATTTGAAGTTTCTGAACACATGCATGATGCATATAGGAAAATGAAAAAGATGCATGCTAGTTTAGTTTTAGAATTGGAAGAGCTTAATAAGGAACACGAAATCCTTAGAAAAGATCATGCTTTAATTGATAGCAACCACATAAAACTACTTGATGAATATGATGACTTGAATAAAAATTTTGAGAATTTAAAATCATCCTATGCTCAACTTGAAAAAGAATTTAAGAATTTTAAGGATGAATCTGAGAGCAAGACATAAAGAATTAATTATACCAATCGAATCTTGGAGGATATGAATTCATTTTACAAACTCACTATAAGAGCTCTCAAGGATAATAGGAACCCCCCTAAACTTGAAGATTTTACAAATCCTAAATATTATCCTAAATTCATGAAATCCCTTAGAAGACAATCATATGAAAGAAAACATAGGAATATTTTTCCTAATGTTAAATGTAACAATTGTGGATTTTTGGGACATATATCTCACACCTGCACTTTAAAGATGAAACCTAATTTGGTGTGGAGAACTAAGATGCATAAACCTAGACATATCATACATGCATCTGATTATAAATTTCAAAAAGGTAAACCCAAACTAGTTTGGGTTCCCAGGTCTAACATTTGAGATTTTTGCAGGTATACTCTCACACAAGACCTCGTGAGAGTATATGGTACCTGGACAGCGGATGTTCAAAGCACATGACTGGAGATACTACTCAATTCATAACTCTGGAAGCCAGGAGTGGAGGCAAGGTTACACTTGGAGATAATATCACAAATAAAGTGGTTGGATCAGGTATGATTGGAAATTTGAAAAACATTTTCATAGACAATATTTTATTAGTTGAAGGCTTAAAACATAATTTGCTTAGCATAAGTCAGCTATGTGATAAGGGCTATAATGTAAAATTTTTACCTACTAGCTGCATAATTAGCCTAAATGGGAAAATTGTCTTAAATGGAAAAAGGGTAAACAATGTCTACATGCTAGATTTAAATTGTATTTAATCTCCTACTGTTTTTTGTTTGAAAACTATTTCTGATGAATCATGGCTTTGGCATAGGAGACTTTGTCATTCTAGTATGAAAAATCTTAGAAGAATTACCCAAAAGAATTTGGTGAGAGGAATACCTAAACTAGACTTTACCAAGGATTATCTATGTGATGCATGTCAATTAGGAAAACAAGTGAAGTCCTCTTTTAAGTCCAATAAAGATCTTAGGACCAGTAAACCTTTAGAAATTCTTCACATGGATCTTTTTGGACCTGTAAGCACTGTTAGTCTAAGAGGAAAGATATATGAATTTGTTATAGTAGATGATTTTTCAAGATTCACCTGGGTTAAATTTCTTTTTCATAAGAGTGAATCATTTGAGGAATTCAGAAATTTTTCAACTTGGATACAAAGAAAACTAGGATGTGAAATAATTTCTATACAAAGTGATCATGGAGGAGAATTTGAAAATGAAAGATTTGAAGATTTCTATAAATAAAAGGGGATTGATTACAATTTTTCTGCACCTAGAACTCCTCAACAAAATGGAGTGGTTGAAAGAAAGAATAGAACATTAATAGAAGCCGCCCGAGCAATGTTAGCAGAATACTCGCTTCCTAGATATTTTTGGGCTGAGGCGGTTAGCACTGCATGCTATGTTCTGAATAGGGTGAATGTGAGATCAAATTTGAATAAAACACCCTATGAGTTGCTAAAAGGTAGAACACCAAATTTGTCTCATTTGCATGTATTTGGTTGCAAGGTGTTCATACATAATAATGGAAAATCTGCCTTAGGAAAATTTGATCCAAAATCAGATGAAGGAATTTTTGTAGGATATTCAAGTGTTGGAAAATCTTATAGAGTATTCAACAAAAGAACTTTAGTCATTAAAGAAACCACACATGTTGTTTTTGATGAAAATGGAAACATGGAAGAGCCAAATGTTGTTGAAGAAGAAATTGAAGAAAACTCCCAAAAGATTGATAGATTAAATTTGGAAGAAAATGTGGAAGAAAATTTAGAAAGAGAAGACCCTTTGCCTAGAGATTTGAGATTTTCTAAAAACCACCCAAAGGAATTGATTATAGGTGAACCAAGTGAGGGTGTAAGAACTAGGCGTGGAATAAACAAGGAAGTCAATCATTCAGCCTTTATTTCAACTTTTGAACCCACTAACATTGATCAAGCACTTTCAGATGAATTTTGGATATTGGCCATGCAAGAAGAGTTAAATCAATTTGTAAGAAATAAAGTTTGGGAACTAACTACAAGGCCAAAAGATCAAAGTGTTGTTGGAACCAAATGGGTGTTCAAAAATAAAATGAATGACTCAGAAGTAGTCATTAGAAATAAGGCTAGATTAGTAGCTAAGGGGTATAATCAAATTGAAGGAATTGATTTTGAGAAAACTTTTGCCTCTGTAGCTAGACTTGAAGCAATTAGGGTTTTACTAGCCTTTGCCTGTTTTAAAGGTTTTAAATTGTTTCAAATGGATGTCAAAAGTGCCTTTTTAAATGGGGTAATTGAGGAAGATGTTTTTGTAGAACAACCTCCAGGTTTTGAAAATTCTAAATTTCCAAATCATGTTTTCAAATTAAAAAAGGCATTATATGGATTGAAACAGGCACCTAGGGCTTGGTATGAGAGGTTGAGTACCTTCCTACTTGAAAGATCTTTTGAAAAAGGAAGTGTGGATACAACTCTTTTTTTAAGGAAAATTGGAAAGGATATACTTATTGTTTAAATTTATGTGGATGACATCATCTTTGGATCTTCAAATAAACATCTTTGTGATGATTTTTCTAAAACAATGAGTAGTGAATTTGAAATGAGTCTAATGAGAGATTTAAATTACTTTTTAGGATTTTGCATTAAGCAACTTGAGGAAGGTACTTTTCTTAGTCAAACTAAATATATTAAGAAAATCCTCAAAAAATATGAAATGGACAATGCTAAACCTGTTAGTACACCAATGAGTTCTTCAGTTCAGTTGGATAAGGACCTTAAGGGAAAATCTGTTGATCAAAAGAAATTTAGAGGAATAATTGGATCTTTACTTTACTTGACTGCTAGCCGACCAGATATTATGTTCAGTGTTTGCTTATGTGCTAGATTTCAATCAGATCCAAAAGAATCACATTTGACAGCAGTGAAAAGGATTTTAAGATATCTACTAGGAATTCAAAACTTAGGAATTTGGTATCCTAAGTTTAGCTCTTCATTTGAAATTATTGGTTACTCAGATTCTGACTTTGCAGGCTATAGAGTGGATAGGAAAAGCACTTTTGGAACATGTCAATTCATTGGAAATTCATTAGTTTCATGGTCTAGTTGAAAACAAAATTCAGTGGCACTATCTACTGTAGAAGCAAAATACATTGCATTAAGAAGTTGTGTGGCACAAGTACTTTGGTTAAAACAACAGTTGATTGATTTAGGATTAACTATAGGCACTATTCCAATTTATTGTGACAATACTAGTGCTATTTGCATTTCCAAAAATCCTATTCAACATTCTAGAACCAAACACATTGATATAAGACATCATTTCATAAGGGATCATGTATCCAAAGGAGAAATTGAACTCATACATGTTTCAACTGAAAATCAACTTGCAGACATTTTTACAAAACATTTAGCCTTTGATACCTTCAGTACTTTAAGAACAAGGCTTGGTGTTATTGATTTGAATGCTTAAACAAAATGTCTTTGCAACATTGATATTTGTTTTTGTTTTGGTTTTGATTTTGTGAAATTTTGTGTGTTTTGAATGATTTGTTTTTGGATTTATGATTTTGTTTTATGTTTTCTGTGTTTTTTTGAATATTTTTGTTGATTTTCTTAATTTAAAAAATTCAAAATTAAATTTTTTTTGGAGGAAATCGTCCAGGACGAAAATGTTTCGTACGGGACGATGTGTGAAGGAACAGTTTGCGCAAATTTTAACCGTTTTGAGAGCAGTTTTTAATTAGATCGTCTGTACGATCTGATGATCGTCCAGGATGAATTTTTTCTCTCTCTCTTCGGGCATTGCACCTCTTCGCCTCAACCCAATTTCAGTTCATTCTTTCTCTCGTCCACTTCTACAATAAGCAAACCTACCATTACTTTCTAGCGAACATGAGTTTCAATTCTGACCACTCCACCATTAGTTCTTTTGTTTTTAAGCAAAAAGTTGAGATCACCAAGCACGACCTTGGTGCATTTTTAAACTTAAGAACTGAGGGATATAGAGCCCACACCCTAATGTCAGAAACCTCATTCAAATGGTTTCAAATCAATAGGGTAATTAGAGAAAATAGTATTGACAATCATGTTGCAAGAGTCTCCGATTTGACCAAAAATGCCCGAATCATCCAGCATATCCTTAGATCCTCAATCATTCCTAAAGCTGGTGATAGGATTAACATTACTCCTCTCCTTTCTGTTCTAACCTTTTTAATCATGGAAAGACATCCTATTGACAAAGCCCAACTCATCATAGATCATATCTATGGGCTTTCAGAAATAGGACATGCAGATTAGAAGAGGAAGAAAAACATTTCATTAGGATACTTAATCACTTATATTTTGGAAAAGAAATACAATATAGTGCATCCTGATGAAGAATATGAAGAGCCAGTTTACTACAACGATGCATCATTCAGATTGCTCTTCAAGGAGGAAAAAGAAAAAGAAAAAGCACATGACAGTGCTTCAGAAGAGGAAGAAGAAGAAGGAGTGCAATCTTCTGCTTCTCAATCAGATTACCAGAATCTGATTGAGAGATTTGATAGATTAGAGACTCACATTGATCAAAAGTTTTATCAATTTGATGCTCAACTTATGCAGCAACAACAAGATATTTGTAATATTAAAGATGAAGTTCATGAAATTAATACCAATGTAATATTGATGGCCTCCTACTTCAACCTTTTTGGCGGCATTCCTCCTCCTCCTCCTCCAGAACAGTAGAAGTGTTTTTATTTGTGTCTGTTGTTTTTTTTTTTTTATGTTTGTATCGTGTCTGTTTTATTGTTACATGTTTGTGTTTATGTTGGTTTTTTTTTAGTTCAATGTATTTTTCTTCTTTTTATGTAATCTGTTTCTTTAGTATCAATGAAAGTTTTCTTTTATTAGATTTTTTTGAAATGTGGTTAATGTTTATGAATTTCATTAGTTTTATTTAATCTACATAGTGCTTAAATTCGATTGTAATTTGAGATTATCTATATTAGAAAATCTAGATTTTCTGAATTTATAAGTTGTTTATAACTTGTTGTAATTAGAACTTTTAAATTCATGTCTATTCATTTAGGCTACATAAAAGTTAATATTACTATTGCAATTTAGATGTTTTCTTATTTTGTATTTCTATGCTCAAGTGATATTTATGCACCTAGAAATATTTGAAATTTTAGATTATAGATTTTGGAAAGAATTGGTCTCAATTACTCTTGAACATTGTACAAATGTACAAAAATCAAAAAGAATTCGCAAAAAATTTGCAAAGTGAAAAAGAGGCACAAAATAAGCCCAACCAAGAAAAAATGCACAAAATATGCCCCAAAATTTTGAAAAGATGCGCAAAGCGCCACATGAGGTAATTCTCTTCTTTCCAAATTCGTTCAATCTCTTAATTCAAATTGATCTTATGTTCATTATATTCTATTGAACTTTGAAATATAGAATTTTTATACATCTCTCTTGTAATGATTTTCTATAGTCAAATGTCTAAATTGAATCATGTCTTTGATAAATTCTTCTTACTTACAATGTTATATCAGCTCTTAAATTGTATGAATTTCTATGATTGACCTAATATCTTTAGTTTAAAATTGCATACCCTATGTCTATCACAATTTAGATTAAATTTTAAAAATGATTTTCATATAATTACTTACATTTCTTGTCTTTTTCTTCTTTACTTTTTGTTATTGTCAAAAAGGGGGAGAAATTATTGTATTTTCTGTTTTCTGTTTTGATTGTGTTTTGCAAGTTTTTTACTTTGTAGTTGTTTTATTTTGTGTTAAAATTTTAGAAAAACAAAAATTTTGTTCTTTATGCCTCCTTATTTTAATGTACTCATCAATTCAGGGGGAGTTTAGGAGATAGGAGATTTGTTTAACTTGAAACCATACAAATAATAATTGTTTTGCCATCATCAAAAAGGGGGAGATTGTTTGAATAATTGCTATTTGAATGATTTATATTTATGCAACTTATGTAGTTTTGATGATTCCAAACATTATTGTTCAAATGTATAGTTTCAGATCATTTAAGTAAAATCGTCCAGGACAATCCAGGATCGTACAGGACGATCCACTGCGTACAGAATTGGAAATTTGCAGTTTTTGGGCAGTTTTTCATGTCTTTTGTATAAATAGTCCAAATTAGACTGCCATCCAATCTTTTTGTCATTTGATCTTCATGCCTCTTGAGAGAATAGCCAAGGAGAGATTGGAAGAGAGCATTCAATGGAGGATTCCTACCATTGGAGCGAGAAGGCTTCACTTGGATTACTAAGGTAAGAGTCTCTACTTGTGAAATTGGATTTCTTCACTCTTTTCCTTCTTCCTTCTAGATTCTTGTGAGAAGATCAGTCAAGGAGATCCGGTTCTCTGCCGACACTTGGAGATTGTGAACAGCCGTAGGGTTCTCTGCCCACACTAGGAGAGTGTGAAAGGACGACGGTTCTCTGCCCACACAAGGAGAGTGTAAAAGAACGACGGTTCTCTGCCCACACTAGGAGAGTGTAAAAGGAAGACGGTTCTCTGCCAGCACTGTTGATTGTGTAAAAGGACGACGGTTCTCTGCCGCACCGGGTAGTGGTGAAAAGAGTGTGTTGTAAAGGCTTCTCCGCCTTACTGTGGGTGCTAAAGGAGAGTCACTTTGTGGTATTAGTGCAATACTCAGAGGGTGCCTCTGAGGAGTGGATGTAGGTCTGGTTATAGACCGAACCACTATAAATCTGGTGTCATTTACTTTATTGCTTTTACGTTTCTGCACTTTAAATTTCAGTTTAAATACCTCTGTGGTTGAAAAACATTTTTCTACAAACTTTAAAAGAAAATTTTATTTCGGTTCAACTTTATCATTAAGAGGGTTTAAAATTTTTAAAACTACCAATTCACCCCCCTCTTGGTAGCCGTGGGACATTTACTTAGGCTTAACAACCTAATTATTAGACTCAACAGTTAAAACTGAAATTTCTTTTACTGAATGGACATTTGATGAACGAGATTTAGCTCAATTAAATGCAAAATGTTTGAACTGTTTTTTCTGTGCTTTAAAATCTAAGGATTACATGCGTGTCTCAACTTGCAAAACTAGTAAAGAGATTTGGGATAAATTGTGCATCATCTATGAAGGTACTAATGAGGTTAAATAATCCCGTTTAAACATTCTCTTGCATGACTACGAACATTTTTATATGAAACCTCATGAATCGATTTCTGACATGTACACTAGGTTTACACAGATAGTTACTTCACTGCATGTACTAGGAAAAGAACTTTCGAACTATGAAAAAGTTAACAAGATTTTGAGATGCTTGTCTTCGTCTTATGATGCTAAAATCACTGTAATCACTGAATCTAAGGATTTGAACACCTATTCTATTGATAACTTACTTGGCTCACTCGTTGCTTACGAGCAAGGGGTGAATCAAAGAAATCTTGATGCAGGTGAGAAGAAAAAGGAGAAAATAATTGCACTGAAGACGCACAAATCAGATTCTGAATCTTCCGGGTCTGAAAGCGATGAAGTTGCCTTCATCACTAGGCTATTCAAAAGCTTTATAAGGAAGAAACAAAAGCACCATCAAAATTGGAGAAAAGGTAAGGATCATAAACATGTTAAAGGATCCTCAGATGTTGTTTGTTTTGAATGCAGGAAACCTATGCATGTGAGAGCCGATTGCCCAACACTTCAAGATAACACAAGCAAGGAAAAGATTGAGGAAAAATCTAAGTTTAAGAAGGAGAAGAAGAGAATTCAAAAGGTATTCTGGGCAGAATCTGGTACTGATTCCTCTGAGACTGAACCAGAGGAAGAGACAACGAACCTGTGCTTAATAGGGGAAGATCATCTTGAGCAAAGTGATGAGGAAGAGGTATGTAAACCAACCTATGATGAAGTGTTTGAAATTTGTGAAAAAATCCATGCATCATACAAAAAACTTAAGAAGACACATGCTAGCTTAAAAGTAAAACTTTGAATTTACAAAAGAGCATGAAGTTTTCTCAAAGATCATGCAACGATTGATTCAAATCACATGGCTCTTCTTGATGAATTTGATGATTTAAACAAAAAATATTTAGAATTAATTGATGAAAATAATGCATTAAAAGTTTCACACACCTCACTTAAATCTGATCTTAAGAAATCTAAAGAGAGTGTGAAAAATTTGAGGATTGAAAATAAAATTTTAAAAGCAATAATTTGAAGATCCAAAATGATTTAGAAGCATGTAAGAAAACTAGGATGACATCTACTTTTGATCAATTTTCAAAACCTAGGAAGAGGCATTATAACTCAAACCACTTAAGAAATCCCTTTCCTGGAGTTAGATGTTTTTCATGTGGCATGCTAGGACACATCTCACACACTTGTACCATTCACGTAGTACACATTAGGTGTGGAGACCTAAGATGCATAATTCACAATATACCTTACCTGCATTGCATTCTACTTTTCCTAAATAGGAGCCCAAACCTATTTGGGTTCCTAAATCTGATGTTGTTGAATTTTGCAGGAGTGCTCTCACAAAGACCTCGTGGGGGCATAGGATAACTGTATTGGAATATTTTATATCATAATATAAAATGCGAAATTAAAAATCAGGATTTTTAGAAAATTAAATTAAGACATTCTTAATATGATTTTTCTTAATAAATAACTTTATAATATGAAATGAAGAAACTTTACCGAATTATTGATTGAGATTTGAGATCTTCTTCGTCGAAACGTTGATTGAGACCGTAAGCATTTATAAGAAAAGTTCACATCTTTTCATAAGCACCTCTTAGTATTCATGAAGCATTTTTAATTAATATTAAAATGATAATTATCATGACACATCATCAATCTTATCTTTAATCTTTTTAATATTAAAAGATATTTGATGATAATTATCATGACACATCATGACTTATCATCAATCTTAACTTTATCTTTTAATATTAAGGAAAATATTAATGATGAGTCATCATTATCTTCATGAAATATAAAATTAAAAGGTGATAAAAAACATGTTACTATTGTGATCATAATTAACATTTATATTATGTTACATTCTTAGTGTTCAATATATAATAGAGCTTAGGTGATGAAGAAGGGACCTATGGACCTATAATTCAAGCTCCAATAAAATTGATTTTATTAATTTAACTCTTAATTATAAATCAAAAATATTAATTTCAATATTATTCCACTATAAATATGAAATTGCACTCTTGAAATTATAGTATAATTTACTCAATTAAAAATTGAATCGTCCATTGATTTAATCATTACATATAAACTAATCTTCCATAAAAGTTCAAAATTAGAGCTAGGTAATTCTGTCACCTCACTAATTATATCTTAATCCTTGAATTCCAATTAATTCTCTAATGAACAATAAACTTTATGACCTAGTCACAAAATTTGAGCGCTCAATTGTTCAAGTTCTGAATTAATTATTCAAGGGAACTTATTTTCTAACTTAAAAAATTAAAAAGAATGGATTCCATATCTGTATATTAACATTCCCAGTCATTTGTTTCATTGTGTTTCTGAACTACAAGGATTGAGTTATTTTTTCCAAACTATTTCTGAGTAAATCAAAAAGTAAATGTCACAAATAAGAGTTTATTAATAACTCAGGATTAAGATTGTTTTATATATGATCAACTTTATGATTAATTTAAATTCTCTATAATTAAACAGAATTTATTAGAGAATTCAAATTTATCTAGTCCAGTTCTATATAATCATATATATAAAGTACCTCCATCCTTAATATCTCCATATCGAATAATCCGGATAAGATTATTCCATTCTTAATGTTGATGGACCGTACTAATAATATTTAATCATAGATTCCAACTATAATTAATAATTATGAACTTGTTTTGATTATTATCCATAATTCAATCCTCTTGTATATAATTATATACTGAATTAGGTTGTATAAATAATCATGGAACAAAAATATTATATCAAATAATAATATCGAAACATGCTAAACTTGTCTTTAAATATTTATTTCCATAGAAAATATATTACAATAATATTTCTTTAGGGCACAACCCTAACAAATCCCACTTGCCCTAAAGCAAATGAGACATCTTTCTCAATCCCATTTCTTGTACATGTTCTGAAAAATTCTTTCAGGCAGTGTCTTGTTAAAAGGATCAGCAATATCTCTTGTGATGTTATCTTCTGTACTGACACTTTACCCTCTTTCAAAATCTCTCTTATCAAATGATATTTTCTATCTATATGCTTTTGCTCTTTTATGATTTCTGTCTTCTTTTGTATTTGATATAGCTGCACTATTATCACAAAATAGTGTTAGAGGTTTTTCTAAATTTGGACAACTTCCAATTCTATTAGAAATTACGGAGCCAAACTGCTTCTTTAGCTCTTCTGCAGCAGCCACATATTCAGCTTCCATAGTTGAGTCAGAAATACATGATTGTTTTATACTTCTCCAAACTATGGCTCCACTTCCTAAAATAAATATGAGCCAGATGTGGATTTACTTTCATCTCTATCTGATTGAAAGTCAGGATCAGTGTATCCTATAGGGATCAAATCACTTCTAGAATACACAAGCATATATTTTTTAGTTCTTCTAAGATATTTTAGTATATGCTTAACTGCCACCCAATGAAACCTTCCTGGGTTAGATTGATATCTACTGACTATGCCTACATCATAACATTTGTCAGTCTTGTGCACAACATTGCATACATGAGACTACCAACTGCTGATGCATAAGGCACTTGTAGCATATCATCTTTTTCTTCTTTGTGTTGAGGACATTGCTTTTAGAAAGATAAACTCCATGACGTGAAGGCATATTTCCTTTCTTGGAGTTTGAATCCAATCTGGTAAGAACTTCTCAATATAGGATGCTTGAGAAGTGCTAATATTTTATTTTTGCGAACTATTATTAGTTTGATCCCAAGTATAAAACTT